>JAQIVE010001098.1:0-27776 GCA_034698285.1 Sminthurinus bimaculatus
GGTCGGTAGTTACCAGGATCGGATTTAGCGCCTTTATTCTTGAACAAGGGACTTATCATGGCGCTATTGAAAGAAGTGGGGAATTTTCTCAAATGAAGAAACTGCTGGAAAAGCAGTTTAATGGGGTGGGACAAAGCTTTGATGGTGCATTTCAGGAATTTATAGGGAATTTCAGGGGCAAAGGTAGTGGAAGGGTTTAGGGAGTTGAAAACGAAAACAATATGTTGTTCTGAGGTAAAGTGTGCAATATCTCCTTCAGATATTTCCAGCTTCTCAATCAAACCATTAATTTCCTCAGAATCATCTTTACCTGGTAACGCAAACTGCTCTGCCAAAAGTTTACACTTAGTTGCAGGGTCAGAGAAAGGGTTGCCATCCTTGTCAACAAGGAGAGAAATAAGATCCGGCTTTTTTCTCTGCTTATTAGACAATAGTAGGTTCTCTCTCAATCTCTCTCCCGAGTTCACGCCCTGGAATCAAATCAGTCGAGTTGTATAGCAAAAACCATCCAAAGAGTTTGGTTGAGTAGTATACACATATATTATACATACGTACATGTACATGCATACAGGGCTCAAAAGCAAACAAGTAATGGAGAATAGGGATGAGAAAGGAGTACGATTATTTTTTTTATTCCAAGGCTTTCAACCTTTACAACTTCTCAATATCTGCTCCGCGAATCTGTCACCTATTATTATAGCCAGGTCTTTTATCTAGGTATACATACATACACACATTACACACTTATACCATACCGACATATTGTAATGTCAAACATCAAGACAGGCAGAAATACAGCAGCATTGTATTTTATTGTACCACAAAAAAAACATTTCGGTACCCCAATTTTACCATTATTAATGAGTGTAGTTATGTAAACGAGTATCTATTTTTACCTTCAAGTATAATACAGAAAGTTTCCTCGCAGCTTTTCATGAGACTGATGAGACGGTGTAAAAGTTACCTAGACATGCATATTTATGTTTGGCTTACCATTGTCCCAACTTTCTCCCACCGATAAAATATGCATGTAGGCGCTTACATGTTTTATGTTGTAACGCATATCTTAATATACACGTATGCTTCTATGCATTACTCTTTGATTCTTGACATTTTGCCGAACTATTATCCGATTTATATGTTATATCGTACACTGTACCCTGTACCTATAACGTGTAGTACAGGTCTAGCAAAAATAAACATGAACTTTTGTCTCAACTTCAAATGCAGGTTCATGCATACATGGATTCTTTCCAAAGCAGAGTTGTCGTGGGTTTAGAAAAATGACTTTACAAATATCCCATGTCAGCAATTTGGAGTAATGTGAGACGCTGAGATGACATGATATGCGTACATAGACATGGGCACAATAAAATTCGATAAATCGAAAGTGCTAAATGCTCTTGTTTGTTGTACAATTTGTCGAACGAATTTATTCGACTTGTACGTTTGTAATAAATATTGCATACGTATTATGTAAGTAGCTAAAGATCAACACACCACTATTTTCAATTTAAACTTGGGTTTGGAGTAATATTGGATGTTATCAAGTGTTCATAGATACTTTAAAAACTCTACATACATATTACAAAATACCACGTAATACAGCTTGAAGTATAAACAAAAATTTACACCCTGTACATAGATGAAAGCCATTTGAAACTACATATTAAAGTGTCATAAATTGTATTACATAAAAAACCAAAAGCTACAAATTAATATGTAATAAGTGTGCGTTTAAATTTAAGCCAAGTTGATGCGGGATATTCTTTCAAGAAACGCGATGAAAATGTTTTTGTCCCTCCGTCGGTTCTTACATATTTGGCTATGGCGGACCATCAACATCAACATCAACTGGACGAATGTATACTACATAATACATACATACATATACTGGTTTTTCAGTAATACTATTTCCGTTCCATTGACTCTGGTCAATTTTCGTCTGCCAACGGCCTGGCTTTGCTTGAGCCTGACCACAGAATGATTGGACGATTGTTCAATTTCCGAAAATTTCCCACTTTATACACAGCTCATTAAATGAACTCAACTGATAGCGTCAGCCCAGTCAAAGTCTCTAGATAATGCTCGTGTAATACATAGTGGAGCGTAGAATAAGCTTTCCATCAAACCGCCTCCATTACTTGAAAAGGAAAAGTACGGGGGAAAAGTCACATCCGCCGGCGGAATTGTCAATAATTGATTCTGAAATTTATGAGTTTTTGGCCGTTTACGTGAGAGCGTACATAACATACATACAAATGTCCATGTGCACATACATACACATGAATGTGATGTGTCTGTGTGACCTTCGGAAAGTCTTTTAATCCTGTCCTGTGAGGTGTGCTCGATAAACATAGTCAAGATAGTTGATAGTCTCCAAGTAAAAATAAATGGTAAAGTACCGAAGCTAGAGAAAAATACATATATGTACATAAAATTCAGTTATGTTTATGTGTATAGCATATTTTTTTTACAACTATCCTCCCGTCCTAACTCCTAACTACGAATATGTATAATATTTGGACTGGATTTTGAGCATTCGAATTCGGAGTATTTTGCGTGTATGGATGGAGCAATTTACGACTCTCCATTCCATCCATTGATTTTGTGAGATAACACGGATTTCCCTTCAAATTAAATTCCTGAAATGTTCATCGGCCATACCATACCATACCATACCATCCATACGATCCTTACCGTGCAAATACAGAGTCCTTCGTATATTTTTATGGAGGTGTGTGTGTGTGTTTCCAAACGGAAATGGGAGCAGGGACTCTTTTCAAATTCAAATTCAGATTCAAATTCAAACTCTGTGTATGTATGTATGTAGTTGGAATATAGTTCAAACTCGAAACTCGAATGTGACTTCCAAATCCGAATCCGAATCCAAGTCCAAATTTCGAATTGGACCAGCGAATTGTCTTTGAAATTCATACGTGCGGCTAGGTAAATAAACTCCAGTTAGGCTGATGGTGACGGTGACGATGACTGTCTGACTGTCTGACTGTTTGGCTGTGTGACTGACTGTGGGTTGAGTTGAGTTGAGATGTGATGCTCTCAACTTTTCCCTTTTCCCCATTCTGAATTCGATATGATAGGATTCAATTCGATTCCAGTCGATTCTCTATATTATTCCGTTCTATATAGTATGTATTCTATCTGTCGATCTCCTCTGCATGTCTGTAATACATTCTTTATGGAGGTCGTAATAACGCTTTTTATTTTCCATCGACTGTACAACGACATATCCTATCTTTATATAATCTGCCAGCTACAAATTGACATTCTATCTACACATTACAAGTTATTGACTTCCTCCTCCTCTGTTTGCGAAAATTTCTAGTTATTTACATAGAACGTACATGCATGTATGTAAGTACATATTATTATATTCACATCGCACAGTATTCTCAGATTATAGTGCTGACTGTCACTTGGATGCTTCAATTCCATGATTCAATGATGCTTGCTGTTGGTTATTCCCTCCACTTTTTTCCATTTCCATTCCACTTCAACGTTTTGCTTTCTTCGTCTGTTCCTTCCCCTCCTTTCTCTTTTATCCCATATACTTCTCTCTTTCCCCTTCTCGATCATTTTTTTCGTCGTTTTGAATTTTGAGTGAAAATAATATCTCCTTATCTTTTCCTGCCGTCCCATCAAAAAACGAGTGGTTCGCATTAAAACTTGTCACGCCCAAGGACAAACATTGATGTACGGATAGAGAACGAAAATATAAAATATATACATATATTTAGAATTTGATGGAAATGGAGCTTTGACACGAAAAGTTGGATACTTTATGTTTGTTTGTTTGTGTATTACGATGTAGTTTAAAAAAAACTGACATTTTACAAAGTATCATAACTGCAGCTTCATCTGCTTCAATACTTACATATTATATTTCTTATATCTTATGTGTGTGTATCATTTTCCAGCTTGACACTTTCAAAATTCAAAAGGCAAAACCCTTTTAGTCGGCTTTCTGTTGCCTTGTTTTAACAAACAAAGGCGTTGACAACCAACTGGCGATGAGTCTTTTTTGCATACAATGTATGCCATATGTACATTGTACATATTGTGGGGAAGCCTCGGAGCACTTTGTCGACTCTCGCCGTTTGTACACAAAGAAATTATTGTGTGTTGATGTTCACGTTTGACACATCAACGGATAACTTGTGACAATTTCTTTTTACACCATTTTATGTAATCTAGAGAACCCTTTCACGTTTTTCTGCTTTGAAATCAGTTGGAGTCGTTATCGCTGGCGTTACATGTTACAACATCAGAAGTAGATACAGTAGTATCAGTAATCAGTACCGTCTAAGCAGAAGATAACTACTAAAAAGTCAGCAAGTCTCAGCTATGGATGTTTTAACTTGTGAGAGCAACTTCCCAGTCGTAATTTACAATGTAATTATAAGTAAACCAAAACTAAAATTTGGACCAGCCAAACAAAAGTATGGTATTGTACACATCTCGTTGTTTCATAGTTTATTTAGTACATGCAACATACATAGAGGTTTAGCCTTGGCCAGTAAACTTATGTATGCAAATGTCCGGAAACTTCAACCTTACAGAACTATAACATAAATAGGAATGCATAAATGAATGTAAAGTTACGCCACAGTTTCCCCTTGTTTTATGTAGAAAAAATTTGTAGGTACCGTATAACCTCAAATAGTAAGACAGCTTGAAATAGTGCGACATTTCATCGAAATTTTAACTAAAAAGCATAACCTACATAATATGCATGTATTAGATAAACTTTTTCATTTCTAATGCCGTGACAGTTCTACTATTTGAGTTGATACGGTAGTTGAGTAATACACGTAAATTGTATGCATGTTGACTTTATTTAGTTTTGTAGGTTGCATAAGCACTTTGATTTGCCCTTTTCCAAAAAACTGTACAAACTTTTATCGTATCTTTTCCCACATGAATATGAACGAAAGTAGGCTAAAAACAGCAGCGAACACGAACAACTAGTGGCCAATCGAGAACAAACGCATAATATTCACTATGTATTATTTAATATGTACATACATATTCAACCAGAGACCAGAGCCAACCAGAGTAAACTTAAAATTCAATTAGTTCAAAAGTTTGGGTTTTACGAGCACTCCCTTACAAATATTATTTTTCTGCATTTTATTTTACTACATGGGACTTTTTTCTATAAGTGCCCACTCCATATTCGTTGTACATAATAATATGTATTTTAATGATCTACATACATGTAATGACAATGTCAGTGACAAGACCAGATGAAAAAAAGAAATTTCTCCAATTTTCAACAATCCAATTTCTTCATATCATATAATAAATAGGATTCACTTTTTGGGATTTTCCTACACATCACATTTTAGATTTTAGAATCAACGAAAAATGAAAAGTCATTTAAAATCCGACAGGATGCAACTATTTTGAGCCTCAAAAACGTAATTGAACATCCACATCATGGCGAATCATTCATTTCGTATCAGCTTCGGGCTGAAGCCGATTCAGTGAATCACGAAAGGAAAGTAGAATGTACAAGGTATATATACATAGGCGGCAATTTTTTATTTTTCCGCCGCATCTTCAACTTTAAACATTAAATGTGACAGGTTATTAACTGACTGTGGTGTGGCGTATTTTTGTGTGTACATACCTATATAATATATAGCAGCTCTGGAATTGAGCTTGGATAATGTTACCTGTACTTGAAATGGAGTCAAAGGAAAAGATGTCATTTCAGAATTCAAGATGTAGGGCAACTGTATATACTTATATACATGAACTTATATTTTTGAAACTGGAAAAACATCCACAAGTATGTATACATAATCCGTATCTTTTGTGGTCCGTATGCTTCAAAGGTTTTACTACTGCTGCTCTTCTGTATTAAAAATATGTATACACATACTTTGTCGTTTTGCACACGACAATTCGCCGTGCAAGTAAACCAAAAGGGCCGGGACAAAGAAGATTATATTATGGCAATAATATAATGTAGGAAAGAAAAATTGAGGGTCGTGTAAAATGTTAAAGATTCTGACAAAGTTTTAAAAGAAAAAGATGAAGAAACTCGGGAAGAAAGTTGCGAACAAGGTTTTAAAAAGAGCAGAGGAAGAGTATGATATAGAAGAATGAAATATTAAAGACGAGGCTAGAAATTCTTTTGCATTAACATTGAGATCTTGTAGTATGTACATTGTACATATATGTATTATGTATTGTATAGGTATGCTGAAAGTACTTGCTGTATAGGTATTTGCAGTGTAGTGTAAATACATGCAATTGACGGTGCTCAAAACATTATTACTTGTGTAGGTACATATAGTTATATGTAGAATGTAGAGCTCTAAAATTCTGGCGCTTTGTATTGCACTATAAACTATTATAAGCTATAAATGCATAATACATTACACTTTGTAAGACAAACAGATCAAGAGTTCTCTCTTTCTCGCCTCCGTCAAAACTTGGAGTTTTGTACAGGGTGAGAGTTACTGCGAGACAAAAAATATCCGACTTTATCCTCTCAAGAGAATTTTAAAAAAAGTTTTATACAACTGATTTTTTTTGTCCGTTGCAATAAAGACAAACCGAAAATGCCTAAGCATTAAACATACCTCCTGTGTGTTTAAAAACCTCTATTTTACGTAGCTAGAATAACTTTTTCGATAACGCTAAATATAGTTATTTACGTAAAAGGTTAGCAAAACCTTTTTTGCCACCCGCTACTTGCATGTACTCAGATAGAGCAAAGAATTTACACACGAGGAGGGAGAAGAGAGTGGAATCGGGAGAAAGGGGTAAAAAAATATCTCGCTATCACTACTGTGTGCGAGATGACACACAATCTCAAGATAAAGATGCTTGAATTTCATATTAAATGTTCATACTTTCATTTCCTTTACCCCCACATAAATTTTACTACGAATATCCTCTCCGCCTCTTGATCTTGCTAAAATCTTTTTCTTTTTCTCTATTTTTCTTTCAGTGTTTTCAGATCAGTTGTCGAGAACAGAGAAAGCTAGACAAAGAGAGAGAGAGAGAGTAGAGCTTCTCTCATATATTCCTATCCTTATATACATAAATATATTTTTATCCGTTTTCAGTCTATCAAACTATAAATTATATTATTCAAAAATATCCAAGAACAAAAGGAGCTGGTCTCTATATGTAAATTCCGTGGGAAATATTACGCGTCAAATTTTTACAATTCTCTCCAAACTATTTCTTTACTTGGTGAAATCAAGTTGTAAATTATCATACATACATACATATATTACATTTATACATATTATATCACACCTCGCATATACAGTACAGTTACATTACACAGTGTTTATGAAATCATAGAGTCGGAGATACTATACACACTACACACATTATATTTGATGCAATAATATATATATAAATAAAAGGGATAAAAGTTATTCTCCGTATTTTTTTTTATCAAAGTAGTTCATCATAAAATTGCAAACTCGTGTCTCGTTTTTTTCTTGATGGAGAAAGCCTCGAGTGTCTGAAAAAATTTATTATCCTTGATATTATATCATGTTATTCATACAGTGGGTGATTTAACAAAAGACAGTGTATCAGTATAATATATACATATACAGTACATACACAATACACACAATACATTACACATTCACAGTACAAAAAAATATCTATATAATCTCAGAGTAGTGCAATGAGTTCAAGTATAAAGAGGAAAGTAGCTGGTCAGCCCATCTCAAAATTGGTGCCGCTGGACGCTGAAACTACAGTAAGATGAATGCAATAAAAAAACAAGAATTTACTTGTGTTTGTGTTGTACATGTATAATGTAAGATGTATTCATGGAAAATTCCGGGTATTTTTCATACAAGTTAATTTTGTGTACATGATTTAGGATCCAAAATGTGGGGTTTGTTCCCAGGCTGCGGATAAACGCTGTGGTAACTGCCTACTAACCTTTTATTGTGGGACAGAGCATCAGAAGCAGGATTGGAAGGATCATCGAAAGATTTGCTGTCCCTTTCAAGTTAAGTACTCGGAGGAGTTGGGGAGGTATTTGGTCGCCTCGAGGGACTTGGAGGAGAAGGCTTTGGTTATACATGAGGCTCCTTTCGCCTTTGCCCCTTATGACGAGGCGGCGGGAAGTGAACGCATTCCAATGTGCCTCGGCTGCTGCTATCGAATGTCCGATGCTGTTGACCGCAGATGCAGTCTGTGTAACTGGCCTGTATGCTCACAGGAATGTGAGGAGGTAATAACAAAAATATATACATAACATACAATAGAAATGCAATAAAGATAAGATAGTTCACTTTGAAACTATTTTGTCGGTGCAGCATACAGTATACACAGAAGAAGGAGAGGGAATAATGCTGTTTATTGACATTATTTGACATAATGTCACTTTTTATTGCTCTTTTTGCTTTTTCATTATAGCTCAAGGCGTATTAGTTTCTATTATGTATAATGTATATACAGATATTATAGAGGCTTAGCATCAAATGAGGTTTTAAATGAGCTCAATTTTAGAGATTCTAACTTTTAATTCGACTTTCCAGTAAAAAGCTTCAATCCGTAAAACATTATGATTATGGTTGATAATTTTACAGGATTTTACTTTTGTAAGTTTTCTTAGAAAAATGATGAAATGTCAAAGCTTCATATTTAATTGCAAATAACTAAATATTGACGATCTATATTACGTATATTATGTTTGCTGTGGTTCAGATGTCAAGTCATACCCACCACGAGTGCTCCATTTTCCAAGAGCGGAAGGTTGAGTATCCACCCCCACATCCTGAGGCAACCTACAGCAGCATCCTGGTTCTCCGTTTGATCCTGCAAAAGGAGAAGAGTCCTTCCCTGTGGCAAAAGTTTCTTCAAATGGAGGATCACACCAAATCCCGGAGCTCGAGGGACGACGACTCTTTGATCCTGGGAAATCTCCGCGAGTACCTTGATCCAGCCGTGATGGACACGATGACTGAGAAGGAAATCGCCCAGATTATTGGAAGGGTCAACGTCAACTCCTTTGGCGTGACGAGAAGGGAGGAAGGAAAAAATGATGACACGTAAGTATGAACATTGAACATTTATCCTTTTCCTATTTATACGTACATCGTGCATACATACTGCATACATATATATTGCATGCAGTGCATCCATTTTCCCATTTCCATCACCCATTCCATTGTTCATGCATTTCAGTTCCCAACATTTCAAACTACATATTATACACGTACATAGTTACTGATACATTTTAAGGAAAAGATAGACAAACAAAGGAGAGAGCCTTTATACATACATAGATAAAAAGCATTTTGACAATAACCATGATCATAACCCTAATTCCAATTATTGTTATTACACCGTTTTCGTTGTCATTTCGCCCGGCCCTTTGTATATTCTATCATTTTACAACAACAAAAGAGTCGTGGAACTTGTATCCATCTGTATCTGTATCTGTATCTGTATACTATGAAGAGACAGTTTTCTATCAGTAGGTTTTTGCTCAAAACAGTTCCGTTGAGAAAGTCTAGCCAGTCCCCAAAGTTCATTACATTGGATTATGGGTCAGCGTTGCTTAATGGGCTTATGTATGTGCAATGTGCACTAATATGCAGGCTTTCTCTCTCTCTCTCATTCTATTATGTTCCGTTTCAAATATTAGTTTTATTTCCTTTATCTCATACTTGAGTATTTTGTCAACTGTCTCTTTCTCTTGCTTTTTTTTTAGTGTGGGTCGTGGAGTGTTTTTAACTACGGGAATCGTGGCTCATGGTAAAGAAACTTTGAAAATATCAACAAAAATATAGCACTCTTTAACACGTTTACTCATTCACAATTCAGTTATACTTTGTACTACTTTTTGTAGATACGTACATATAAAAAAATGTAAAAAATGTATAATGATAGGTTGTGTGCCAAATGCGGTATGGGGAATTTCCTACTCGCCCAGTTTCGAGATAGTCGTAAAGACGGGAGTGTCCATCAAAAAAGGCGAAGTAATCACGCCCACCTATTCGGATGCTTGGAATTCCCTGGGCACCTATCAGAGACAGGTGATTATGTTGGAGCGGAGTGGATATCAGTGTCACTGCAAGCGCTGCCTCGACCCCAAGGAGTTGGACACCTATTTGTCCGCCGTTCGCTGTGCCAAGTGTCAAGAGGCTTTTCTCCTCCCCAAGAACCCATTGACCTCAGTGACATGGCCCCGTGGCAGTGCGAGAATGCCAAGTGTGCCGCCACCGAGATTCAAATCACCATCATTAATCTCGTGGAGGAAGTTCAGTATGAGGTCGACTTAGATATTGCAAAGAGTCGCTTTGGCTACTCCTCCCAACAGGATGATGAGGATGAAGAGGGTGATGAAAATGAAGACGAAGACAAGCCAACTAATAACAATAGTAATGGGGTTAACAGTGGAAGAGGAGAAGACTTGGAGGAGCTGTACGAGAAATTCTGTGGAACTCTCCTGCACGATAACCATTTTGTGGTGAGAACTATCGAGAAAGCGATCGTGGAAAAACTGTACCCTCTTCTCCCCTCCGCCTCCTTCGCCGAGCTGAACAGCTTCATCTTCCACTGTGAGAATCTCCTCCGGGTGGATGACGTTCTTACGCCCGGTTACTGTGGCAGCGGCGGATTCCTCCGGAGTTACTTGTGTCAAGGACTCATTCAGAAGAAGACCAAGGCGGTCAAGGAGGGAAGCGTCTCCGCCGTGTTCAAGTCAACAAGGGCCTTCAACGAACACTTGAGGAGAATTGACAAGCTCAAGAAGGAGGTGACAATGCTGTGGGAGCATGACCCTGATTCAACACCCATGACCTGGGAATCTTATATAACCCGAGACATGTAAAATAAATGACAACAATATTATGTTATCTATGATATTATTATAAATATATTATGCTTAAAATATTCTACCGTGTCTTACAGAATAAAACAAGAAGACTCGAATCAATAGTATATAGAATTTAGTCAAATACATACGTCAAAGCTTTATTTGTCATTGTAAAAATTAAAAATTATAGTCATAGTTAATTAACTTTTAATGCCGTACACGACCCTGTTTATGCCTTTCGTCGAGGTTTTAGATCACGTTTAACAATTCCAATGTTCTGGTACTTGAAAATGTTGTTTTAAACGCTAGAAATATTTTCAAGAATCCATGATGAAAAGAGTTTGATATTTGTATAAATTCCGGGTAAAGCCATAAGGTCACATGAAGATTCGGAGTCATCCAACAACTTGGCCTTGACCTTGGCCCCCGTTCCAAGTAGAAAATTAATGGACTCCAAGTCAGTGGAAATCAACTGATACCCCGTATTTTTCTAAAAAAGTTCAAAATTTAAAAATACCAATCTCCCTTTAAAATTTGAAGCTTGTTAAAGTTTTATTGTACGCCTTCTTATTTAGCTGTATTTTGTTTTGATTGATTAATTCATACCCTGCAATCCATTCTTTGGTCAAATTTTGGGATTTTTGCACAAATCAAGCTCGAGTCCATTCCCCTCGGGAAAAAATCGTCAAAGTTTAAGGAGTAGGAATGATAATATTTCCTGTAAAGCCGCTCACAGTTTTCACTTGAGATGATCCGCACTTCATGCTGAATCGGTACTACACCAAATTTATGATCTGCATAATAATTTTGGACCAAATAAGTAGAGAATTGAGGCCCGTTACAACTTACAATACTCTTCCATATTATACTCATATAAAACGTTTATGTGCATACCCACTAATTTAAACTTCCAGTCTGTTGCAATGACCTTGTGAATCGTTGGACTAGATGCAAGGCAAGGAATGATTGAGTTGTTGACGGCCCCCAGAGGAATTTCCAGTTTGAGCAGGGCAATATCATTGTAAATTAAAGACCGACTGTACTCCTCGTGTACTTTAATGGACTGGATTGGAACATAACGAACTATCGACCCAGAAAGTCTAATGAACATTTTCTCTGTTTTAAATAATTAAATATCATCATACATAATATTAGTTGCGTATATGTATATTAATGTATAACATATAATGTGTACGCACGAAAAAATTCAAAGCTAATCATAACTAGAAATGTGTTGACATTGAAAATCGATTTACGTTTGAACACAACTGGCTGACGTAATAATATATTGGGAATTTAAAAGTATCCCTCCGCATTTAAAGTCAAATCCTGATGTCCCATTTAGCCCTATTGCAACCTACATACAACAAAGTTGAAAAATGCAACTTTTGCTGTTATTTATGCTTTATATTATTATTTATGTATGAGACAAAAGTAAGGCAAAATGATATTTGTAATAGCTTACGTTCCATTGGGCTTGCCCATGCTCGACAAGCTTGCCACAGCGCACCTCCTGGCGAAATGAACCTTTATTCTCGTATTTTCCTCCAGTTGTTCTACCTCCTGGGAAAATTATGGCCATCGAGTCTTTATCCTTGTCACTGGTTTTATTTTTCTCTCCTCCAAATCGCTGATCAATCTTATTTTCCTGACTTTTTCGATGATTGTCGTCACTGTTATGGATAACCGGGGCCAAAGAGTCGTTTTTGTTATAAGTTGCCGTTTTTGTCTCTTGAATGAATTTTTCTAGAGATTTAAGTCCCTCTGGAGAAATTTCAGTGACATAAGTGGATTCCATATTGTTTTTGGTTGGTATGACCAATTTATCTGGATCTGGAGTGGCGATGGGAGAAGAGGAGGATTGGTTTGAGCTTGAGGAAACGGAGTCTAGTGGCTGATTTGTCAATGACATTTTGGATTTTTCGACAGCCTTCGCGGATTTTGGAAAAACCACTGAATACGTCTCAAGGGGTTTGAAGGCTTGTTCTGTAATCAAATGTGTAGTTTTTACGAGTTCTAATTGCATACATTTTTATTACCGTCATACCATGCATGTGCTTGATAATCTGTACACAGCAGTAGCATTTTTACTTTGACACACCACGGTAAATAAATAAATACATACTGGCATAGTGAAAGTACACTAATATATACAGTAAATAATATAATATAGTTCCATTTAATTAATACAAAATTACCAATATAATCTTTGTAAACCTGGAGCTGAGCTATCAAACTGATCACCGTGGAATTGAGAGATTCTAAATAACCAGGATATGGAGCTTGTAAGTTTTTAAAATATTCCTTGTCACTGCTCTGAGAGTTGACACAAGTTAAAATTAAAATGCTCAGGATTAAATACTGTTTGAGTAAAGTGGCACAACAAAGGATTCTAACCGAATATGTAGAAGGACATTGTACAGATACCTTTTCACAGCAGAGATCTTTCATTTTTTCGGTTTTATTTCAAAAATATAAACGTCAATAAATATAAAAATGTCACAGGTACGCAAATGTATACTGTTTACTGATGTGCAGGCCACTCTCACACTACCAGTGTAGTAGACTTTAAGTAAAAAGAAATAGAAATATAATCGTAAGCACGCACTAAGCAGCATAAAGAAATAATACATAATAATTTTAAAGTAGTGAAGTTTTGTCTGTGAACTGCTATAGGAAGGTCCTTTCTTCTAGCATCGTTTTTTTACCAAAAACTATGTTACAACATAAAACTCTAACTTTTAAAATATTAAAAAGGGCATACGAATACTTGTCAGAGGGTACTAGGCACTCCAGGGTCTGGCATGCTATAATGTGTATATTTGTTTCGAAGCGATAATGAGCACACATAATAATATGCATAATATGTATATGTACGTGTAATCCAGTAATTAGAGCCTTCAATGCCGTCATTCATTTATTCTCTTGTTGCATTACCTCACATCACATATCACATACTATTCTCATATCTGCAATACAAGTCTATAATAAAGCTTCACTTTAGGTAACAGGATTGAGCAGAAAGTTTTAGAAGGGGTTTCAACTTATAAGATAGAGACCTTTGAAAAGTTGACCCACAATCCAAAGTACCTAATCAGGTATTGATTCATTTTACCCCCTGCCCTGTCATACTTTGTCCTTACTTAACACGTATGCCATTTTTGACGTGTGTAATTTTTATGCCATTATTACATATTTCAGAACGAGCAATAGGAAGCAATGAAGGAGAGAAACTACATAATATTATCCGTTTGGCAACGGGTCTAAAAAACCATATTAATGATACACGCACGATTAATTAAAAAAATAACAATCCAGCTAATACGCTTGGGCTGCAATGATATGACCCATACGATGAATAGAAGGATTAAGATGAAACGGCGATCCTAAAAAACGTTCCTAAAAAATGAACGAAACCTTATGCATGACCCAGAAAATGGTCCTCACAGCTCAACCAATAGAACACAAAATATGTACAACAAACTCAATACCAATTAATAATCTAAATATTAGGTATGTACTTCAATTCGTATGCAATTGTAGTTTAACCGAAGCTGTTGATAAACGCCAGAAATAGTCATATGTCATAACTATAGCGTCACTTAAAATCCTATATATAAGGAATTTATTTTAACATAAAAATAATAAATACAGGATATTTTTACAGAAATGTACATCAGTGTGTTATAAAATAAATAGTTATGTATAATATTATCGTGTTTTTAAACGCATACATAATACGAGCTGAAGGCAAGTTTTGATTCCATCTAATTCTTTTCGGAAACTATGTGTATCTACTTGGAAGGGGGCACAAATATTTTTTTTTCCAAATTAAAACGTCAAGACTTACTGTAGAATCAAGATTTACTCCCTCAGTAAATTTTCGACAATAAAATTTGGCTGTACATCGATATAATGGCAACATTGTTTTCTGGTCAAAAAAGCTCCCAGAGCACTTCGCCAAAATGGGTGTTTTTTATCTTTAACTTTTCGAACGATAACTTTTGTGCCCTCTTCCCAAGTGGACAACCATAATGTTCACCTAGACATACACAAAGTACCTGCCATTTCTCAATAAAAATATTATGGAGCTAGTTTATTACCATTCTTTTAAACCCTTTCCTCATATATTGTCAGCAATATATTTTATGCTGAATAATGAATAACTACTCAACTCAGTCTATACAATTCCGAAGTATAGACAGTTTGCGAGTTTTTGCTCCGATTTTATAAAGAAAAATCTATACTCTAAGTTGATAATTGTACGATTTTTAATGAAATAATTTACTATATAAATGCTTAAATCGTTAATTTGCTTGAAATAAGAATTCCTTAACAATACATTTTCATATGTACAGTAAAATTGTTGTAAACTGACTTTGTGCAAATAGTCAATTGGTAATAGTAGGTTTTACTTTTTACATATTTTTAGCTAGTATCATGCATTTTATGTAATACATACCATTATTAGATTGTATATTAAATATTAATGTAACAGAAGATCGAGGAATATTGTTTATATTACGGTGCGGATGATCAGTTGAAGCAAGACACAAATCATGATAGACTTCTTGTCCAGGGTTACGTTTCCACAGGATTTTGTATCACTATCAATGCATAGTCTTTATCTGAAAAAATTTTCAAAACATTCAGCATTGCATTATACTTACATTAAAAACCAAAATTAATCAATAAACCAATCTATTTACAATTCTTTGAACAGTACACAGCAGATATAGCATGCCATTTTTATCAGCGTGTGTTATGTATTACAGTGTATAAAGCATAAATTAATGGACCGATTTACCTGGAGCTACCAAAACTTCATGTTTTTTGGTGCGCAGGCGAATAAAGGAGAGGTCGTTGTTTCCGTCCAATTCCTTAATCATTGTTCGAGATTTATCTACTAATTGTTGCACCTGAGCTGCATATTGAACGCTTAAAGCGTTATCAACCGTTGATTTAATGGGAATTCCTATAGTATTGGGAAAACAAACATACGTATATAACAAATACACCTTTAATGTGTTACAACGAAAAGAAACAGTTTTACTTTTTACACATTAACCATTCTTAATTTGGGTAGCATTATCGACGCATTATAATAACTAAATAACAATATAAAACATATTACAAGTACATACATATTTTAAAATAAAAATTACTTGCCTTCATAGTTTATCACAATCAAACCAACCACACCTTTGTGACTTGATATGCGTTTTATGGCGTCTTCAACTTCGTTGGACTAAATGAATTAAAGAAACAAAATAACGCCTCACTTAACTATAAGCTAAATGTTAATGAATGTTTAAGAAATGTTTAAGTACTTTAGATTAAAGTAAACACAAAAAACACGAAACAGATTACAAATCAAAAATCAAAGGAAAATTTTGGCATACCATTTTGAGCCTCCTGTGACTTCAAAACCGTTTAAAACACTATAAATGACGGTATAACTAGTTCCACTTTCTTCTAAGACTTTGTTGATTTAATGTTTAGTACGATGTACAAATTCAGTTTAAAATTAAATTAAAACTTACACAAAATTCACAAACTTCACTTCAACTTTGAATCTTTCATCAAGAGAAAGTCAAAAAAGACATTTGAAGTTTTGGAGCATACGGCAAAATTCAAGGATCAAACAAAAAACCCGTTGTTATGACACATGAAAGTTCGTCCCTTCTCGACCTCTTTTGAACTTCGTATGAGTACTAACGATAAAAGTAATTTTAAGGAGAATTCCGGCCTTATAATATTTTGATTGATGACTTTATTTATTCCAATGTAAATCAATACATAATACATGCGTACATACACGTATTTGAAGCTACGAAGGGCGGTGTACTATAGCTCAGGAGTCAGGAGAAATGATAAAACATAAAACTATGTATCAATAAATGCGTATAAGTAAGTCAAGTACTTTTTTTAACTTTATACTGTTGAACCAAATTAAAGTTTTTATTTCCTTTTCGTTAATTAAAGCATCAGGTAAAATACAAAACGATTTTGACAAACTGAGATGAAAAACTATAATATTACGAAAGATTGTTACACGACACGTTACCGCATGTAAACATGTAAATACGTAAATAAGCTTTTTATCACTTATATCAATATGAATTTATTGAGAATATTATTTTGTATTTTACTTCATAGCAGCAAAATTCAATCGATTTTTAACGAGAGGGAAAATAACTTACTAAACAAAAATTAAATGACATTCTATATTATTGGGTTTTAATTTCATCTACATGTATAATATATAGTATGCAAAAGTTATTTTATAATATAAAGACTTTATTTGGATCTTTGATACAAATGAATAATAAGTAATAATAATGATATTATACAAATGAATAAATACACTATTCCTTCTTAATTGTAAGTCATGTAGCGAGGAGTTGCAGAGAATTTAGCATAGGCCTTGATGACCTTATTAATAGCCTCTAGAAAATCCTTCTCTGTAGCTACCTTACGTCTGGCACGAATTGCAAACATTCCTGCTTCTGTACAAACCGATCGAATTTCCGCACCTAAGTGAGAAAAAAAAGAACAATTAGTTTCAATTTCGATTCCCTTTGAATTCAAAAACTACTAATACATACATATATTTATGCACACTGCACAATTAAAGTTTAGAGATTTAAAAGTCTTTCTTATACAGTCGTAAACATACCGGTAGAGTTGGGGCAGAGACGGGCTAGTAGCTCAAAACGAATATCCTTTTCAACAGACATGGACCTAGCATGAATTTTAAAGATGTGACTTCTACCTTCCAGATCAGGTAAACCGAATTCAACTTTTCGATCGAGACGACCTGGACGCATTAAGGCTGAAAAAGAAAATACAAAGGAATTCAATAACTGAAATACGAAAGCTAACTATCAACATTTCATTACTATACAACAACTTTTGCATAATAAACATTAAATATACCACATATTCAACGTAGCACAGTAAATATTTACACTTTAGAAAAGACAAAAAATATGCATAAAAGGAAATTATTCTTACCTGGATCAAGTGTATCGGGTCTGTTTGTGGCCATCAATACTTTGATATTTCCACGAGGGTCAAAACCATCGAGCTGATTAATTAACTCTAACATTGTTCTTTGAACCTAAAATATTTTTAAAAAAAATACATTATTTAGTACTTATTGGTGATGTAAGCTTTTAATGTGATACTTTTTAACTACTGTAGCTTATTAGACTGTTTGAAATTTGACCATAATATTATGATTATAAAACAGTGCGAAAACATACTTCATTATCTCCACCAGCTCCATCATCGAATCGAGCTCCACCAATAGCATCGATTTCATCAAAAAATATCAAACAAGCCTTTTTACTTCTTGCCATTTCGAAAAGTTCCCGAACCATCCGAGCTCCCTGAAAATAAAAACATACAGAGTTAAGATAATTCATAAAACACAAATGCTGGTGGTATAACAATAAGATAAAAGTTAAGATGCACATTTCCCCCTTAACATTTCATTGAGGAAAGGGATAGGGAGAGACAGAGTTGAGGTAGAGAAAATGAGTGCAGACGTACCTCTCCCACATATTTTTGGACTAACTCAGATCCAATAACACGAATAAAGCAAGCGTCGGTTCTGTTGGCTACAGCTCTTGCACATAAGGTTTTTCCTGTACCGGGTGGACCAAATAATAAGACACCTTTCGGTGGTTCTATACCTAAATTGACAAAACGTTCGGGCTGGAAAAAATTAAAAGGGGAAATATTATTCACTGTTATAACAAAAATAGTATACGTACATTATACCATGTATAAAAATTAAATACATTGTGCTTACATGCAAGAGAGGGGTTTCAACAACTTCTCTTAGCTTCTCAATTTGTTCCTTACAACCTCCAACATCTGCATAAGTTACGTCCGGTTTTTCTTCGACCTGCATCATCGTTACTGAAGGATCAATTTTGGGTGGAAGAGGTATGTGAATTTGATATTTATTACGATCAACGCTGAAATTTAAATTAACGGTATCCAATGAGCTTCATCAAACTTTAACACGCATGGCATAGAATACTATTACTTTTGTTATTCTTTTTTTCATGCATGCACATAACTAAAAGAATTCAAGAAAAGGCAATACTCTATCTTACCCAACTCTCATTCCCTCCTCAATATCTGTAGGAGCAACGGTATCAGCCAAGTCGACAACAAACTTGGCAAATTGTTTTACATTGATTATATACTTGGCATCGTCCGCTTCTGGACCTCGAATAATTTTAGTACAACGTGCAACCTAAATTTGAAATACAAAAAAACAAATCAGCAAATTCGTGCATGTAGTTCCGGCATTGGTTAGAATTATGACGACATTTTGTTGAAAAACAGTTCTGTTCTCATTTAAAAGTGAAAAACAATTTTTAATTGTAATTTTATTGTAATGTACTTGGAGTGGTTGTTCATTTTGAAGGGTTTGTTTGTCTGCAGCTAAATCCCATAATGATGGAGGGGCAAGACCGGTGTCAGATTCTTTAATACCACTCAGTTCATTCACACGTTTTATAGTTTTTTGAACGTCATCCTCTACTGTCTTGATTGACTTTGAATACGGACCTTGGCCCTAAAATATTTATTACCATAAATTAATACATCATTCAAAATCATTAAATGAGGAAATACGATAATCGATAATGTCCTCTAACCGGTTAACGACGCTATTTTGTGTTTCTAAAAAGTTCAGCAAAAAAATGCTTTTTAATTTCACTTTGTACTTACGTAAGTCTTCAAAAGGGCAATATCACCTTCATCCAAAGCTAAAAATACAAAGTTGAGTTTTATTTTAATTTAAATGTACCAAAAAATAAACATAACTGTACAGCCGAAATGTCATTCGTGTCCCCAATAACCAAAAGCCCATACATAATCAAAAAGTAACCCATTACAAATTAATTAATAATACATAATTTAATGCTCATGATTTTTATGTGGTAGAAAACAGAAAAAACGATAATCTTAAAGCGTTTAAGTCACGTTTAAGTACTTAACTTACTTTTAATTTCTTTTTCTTCTTTATCTTCATCTCCGCGAACTTTTCGCATGTCAGCTCCTAAATGGTCAGGCATTTTGTATGACTTTTCGATTTAAACTTTGACGTATGATAAAATTGTGATGATATTGTAACAAATAAATAACGCTCACACAACTTAACAATATTTAATTGACGTTTAGTTATTATAAAACAGTAATTTACTAATTATAAAATTACAGAAATTGAGAACTGTCTCCGTAAAAATATTGCTGAGTAATAATCACAGGGGAATTTTGAATCGGATTTATTACCGCGCAATTGTATCGCAAATTATAGTGCAACGTTTAGAATTCCTTGTACGCAAAAAAGATGCAAACCCTATTATTTACAGTGTTTTGCACACTCGTCTTTTTTGGCAAATAATTTTTTGCAAAACCATTTTACATTGACGTAAGTTAATATATGTGTAGTATTACAATAATATGATAGACTTGGAATCGCAGACTTATACAAGCATATGTAAATAATAAAAAATAATACATCAGTTAAAAGTATACGGTGGATACTAGATACACAAGAATGTATTGAAACTTGTTACAGGCTCAATTGTTATTAAATATTAATGCAAAAATAGACAAATTTATGACATTTTAAAAATAAAATACATCATGTGTATTTATGCAATATTCGATGAAATGGAAATCTTGCATTTTGTGAAAATAAAAAAATTGTATATGTACACAAAAACTCTACATATTGTGTATTGGAATCCTAGAAAGCGCGTGAAGGAGAAAGTAAAAGAAAGCTGACTACTCTGTCAAAAGACATTTCAAATTTCAAGCGTATTTTTCACGAGTATAACTGTGCTTAGCTTTATTTACATGGACCATGAATTGCATCAATTTTACCTAATTGTAGGTTTAAAAGAATGGCCAACAAGCATCAAAAAAAGTATTGGAAAATGTAGTAACATAAAGTTCCCGAGTACAAATGCTGAAATAAAAAATTAAATTCTCTCCGCATATGTGAAAGTCATTTTTTATTCACACATCTAAGTTCAATGTTTCCGTTCTACAATGATTATCGAAGTGTTTAAATGCATGTTAATATATTGTATGTATATAGTATCTTTTAATATGCAAATGTCTACAAAACTCTAAAATAGTTGTAACAACAATTTCAACAACAATAACAATCATTATTTTGATTCAACAAGTTGCCATAAAATAAACAAGTAATCATGGAATGTCTTCATAATTTTATAATTTGTATTATATTAATAATCCGTAACATTAGTAAATCGACAACAACTGTCACCTCATTACCTGTCAATAGTCAATATCGACTGATTACTTGGTTTTGTTTCTCATAACTCTATGTACCGTTACGTACTTACAATTATAATAACCTATTTAATAATTATCGTCATTGGATATATCTATTATCTATTATATGGTGTGTATTATATATTATAAGTTAACTGTAGCTTGTGACTCGACAATCAAATACAAAATGCAGTCGCTTATTTATCATATTCATATTTATATTGCATCATTTGTTGCAACCTTATGAAATCTTACAATGCATTTTAATATCCAATATCTATAATAAACTGCAAATTGTACGTAATAACTACATACATCTGTACTACCATCATGATAATCCTATAGCGTACAAGATCCCTTCCATAAATAACAATAAACAATTTAGTACAGGATTCATATACGCATTTTTCGCAATATAGTTCTCAATCTAAAATATTACTTTATATTTATAGTTCGAACTATAGGGAATATACAATAATATAATATAATATGCTACCTAATCATGTATCATAAGCAGTAAGTTCCAAAAGTTTTAAGACTAGTATTTAGGAATACTAGTCTGGGCTAATTATCAAATGAGTGTGTCTTCATCATCTTCTCCTCCGCCTCGTTTCCTTGATCGATCGATGGATCGCTCTGGTCTATTATTGTCGTTTCCTCCTGATCGACTGCTGTGATCGTCGGGAATTTCGAGCCTTTCCAACTGGCACAGGCTGTAACGCTCCACCGAACCTTTAGGTCAAAAAATGGAAAAGTAAAATATTATGTTAGCTTGTACTTTCAGAATTGAGGACACATTACAGTTTGCAATACAGCGAAAAAAGTAAATATTTGTACATACGATGGAGGTCTAAAACAGTGAATTCATATACACGGACGGAAAAAGACCCTGATCGAGTGTATGTGTAGCATTGAAATTGGATCATAAATTGAGTTTAAAAAAATTATTGAGCTCAATTTTTAAAAAACAAGCTTGTTTAATGTTTAATACATGCTCACTACCTCCTGCCGCTACTTATAATCTTTGTTGTACTATGTCTTTGTTTAGCGGAAAATGGTTGAAACTCAAAGCTATTGTATCAAATCATGGAAAGCAAAACAAACTAAAGATGATTATAAAATATTAATCAATGTCATGTAATAATCATATCTTTTGTGGTCAGTGTGTAAGTTCCTACCAAAACTTTCTCTGTATCCACACGTACTTGAGGTCCTTGAAAATGAATTTTGACTTTCACAATCTCCGCTGTTTCCATTTCCATTCCCATTTCCATTGCTTCCGTTTTGGGGTGAGGTGGAAGTTTTTCGTTTCTTTGACCGGATTTTCAAAGAAGCCTTTTGAGGTTTATCACTCTTATTAGAGTCTATAGACATTTCATCATCCATTTGTTCCTTATCTCGTCGAATCAGTTCGTCTTTTGGCGATGGAGAACTCGGAGAGTCAGGGCGTTGGTTTTCTTCTTCCATATCCACACTTGAAAACTATGTAAACAATAACGAAAATATATTTTTAAAACATAGATCATCCAACATAAACAGTTTCACTAAGAAACGAGGGAATAACCTAGTGTTTACAACATAAACGACGTATTATTTAACCCTGCGTTTAAACTAAATATGCAGTTTCATTTGAAATCATTTACCTCCAAGTTACCGCGTCGACTTTTACGAAAGCGGAAGGTTTTCCTACTCTGAAATTTTTGTCGTTGTAATCGATGCTGTTTTGGAACGTCTTCCTCTCCAGTGCAACTCGTCTCCAGGACTTCTGGTCTCTCAGAGTGAAGCTCAAATGTTTCTTCGCTCCTCTCTATATATATTTTGTTTTTTACACAAAATTTCAGAATTGATAGGTTTATAGTTTTAAAAACGGTGTAATACTTATTTATAATTACATTATATTATGCATTCATCTGTTTAAAAGATTAAGAGTCAAGACATTTTAAAGCAACACGTGACAATTTTTTTGATTCAACTATTATTCATTCCTCATTTATGCACATACATAACTCTATGTATAATATTGTAAAAAAATACAAAAAAAAAATAACTAATATCGACTACTTAATTATAGTGAAGAACAAAAATTTAAATGACCTCATGGCTCATATATTGGTATTAAAAACAGTGAGATTCAAATCTGACTACAAGTTTTTGTGAAGTCGAATATATATAGAATAATCGACTATAGGGTACAAATCCAACAATAAATATGCTTCATTATTCATTACTATTACTATGAAACTATAGTCATTTAGCTATTCTTTAAAACTATTGAACATCATAAAGTCTCGAATGTTCTAGGTATAAAGAGATTAGATTAGTAAATAACACACGACTGTATAAGTACGAAAACGTCTGTGTATTGTTTTTTGTTACAATTTGTCACAGACTCTTTGACTATATCACATAATATATATATAGAAAAAATTGTCAAATGTCCAACATTGCTTTGAGACGATATAAATACATAAAAATGAAATGAACGAAATGCATACGAGTTACGAGTAACGAGTACTATCTAGAGTCTATGGACTATTTTTTTTTAGAAAACTAAACACTAAAAGACAAAACTTTGCATAGATTGCATTAGTACAGTAATAAAAATTTCCTAACATAAATAGTAGATAGCCAAAAAATTATCCACAAAAATGTATACATGTATATAAAAAAATGTATAGTTTACACACAGCCAGAAATCGTTAAACTAATACCGCACTGATGCGCTTAGATTTAGATTCTAATCTGCTAATCATAAAGTGTACAAATAAGGTTCATGGTTCATACTGAATACACCTACTTGTGGACATAAGAACTGGAGAGTTACTGACTAGCATTTTGAGAAATCCAGTATCTAACAGAAGCTACAATACACAGTTAAATGTTGGATTGGAATAAATGGGTTGACAGCGTGCTTGACGTATAGTTTATAAGTGATTTTGGATAGCGGAATATATAAATTACACTACAAATAAAGATATTTTAGCGCAAATAATGCTTTTAACAACTATATGGTTAGTGATTGTAAGTATATTATATTGTTCTTGCATTTCACGAAAAGTCAGTGTGTGTGATTAGTAGAAAAGAAAGAGAAAAAAAAGAAAATGGTGAACAAGAGGTGGGGGTTAAAAGTGAGTCATCATATCAGTCATCATCAAATAGTGAAACATACCACAAACAAGGGGAGGGTAGTGGCGTCAAAAAAGTGGTTATTTAGAGAACAATAAGAAATGGGTTAAGAAAGTGGGTACTTGCTTGTTTTCACCAGTCTGTTTTTGCATTTAGTGAGTTTGTCCGTCGATGTTTCGAATATACATAAATAAATCAATGATAAGGTGAATAAACTTTTGTATTTTGCATTTTGCGCAGATTCTGTATCATAATATATTTTACCTAAAATTTCATCAATATCTCATCATTGCAATCGAACGAAAGTATACGCGTTAATGTAATACATACATCCAAAATCATGTTACGCAAAGTCAAGCGCTTGCACCCCTAATGCCAAAAAATGTAATCCTGGCAAATAAATAATAAATACCCTCTATTCCGTAATAAAACTTTGTATTTCGTAAATATTTGAGAGAGACGGCTAATTACTCTCATTTTGTTAGTCTTTTAGAAGAAAAAGAAGAAGAAAACGAGAAAGTTGATGTAAGTAAGTAGTCTAAGATAATAATCGATTATGAGAGGAATGAAAAATTGAACACAAAGAACGATATTATATATTAGTCTAGTTTAGTACAGCTTTTAAACAAAATATAATAACATTATTGACTGAATGAAAGAGAGAAATAAGAATATAGATAGGAGACAGTTATTATAGAAAGAGAGAGAGACTGAGCTCATATTCATATATTAATATAGTATAGGAAAGAGAGAAAAGAGAGATGAGAGAAGTTAGTTTTGTAGAAAAGAGAAGAAGAGAGACCTTTAGCTTTGACTTGATTCAGGATTGAATTTTCGGGGATAGTAAACGGTGCGTCACCAGCAATAGAGACCCTTCTTAAAAACCGATCCATTCGACCTTGACATAAAGAGTTTTTTTGTACTTTTTTATACATATCAAACTCAACACTCAAGTCATCATCATCATTTTTTAAAAGAAAAAAAACCATTTTTTCATATGTACTTAAATAACATCTTTACATTTAAGGTAAATATAATACACGAGAAATACTGTAGGTATAATATATTATATTTAAACACGTAGCCTTCACAGAGTAATGTAATATTTATATATATATATATATATATACATTATATAGGTATCATTAACGATTATATAAATACAAACACGTAGATAGAAAGAGGCAGAAAAGATTGAGATGAATAGATAGAAAATAGATATAGAGTAAAGGCTGGACTTGAAAATTACCGTCCAAATTTTTACACAGAATCTTATTCCTTATTTTACTTAATTAACAAAAACCATCAAACCAACCACAGTCAGTAGACAATAATATTGTAAGTAACATTTTCGAATAATCAGCTCACATCAAAGGTATAGAAACATTGCACATAATACATAATATACTCAGTGTAAAGGGATGTATCGTGCATATCATACTAGCTCATAGCTCATTTTTTTTACAAAACTTTCACTTCCATATAAACTTACAAATCGAAAAAATCTTGTCCCTGAATATTTTATAGCCTGTGTTCTGTTCTAAAATGCATGTATATTATGCAATTAATACGATACATACATCCATACTGCATATACGTCAACAACAAAAGAAAACCGTACGACAATTAAAGCTCGTTCGTCAAGTGTCATGATGTTTAGTATCACAAGTATATTTACCTAATCAACGTGAAAAGTATGTAGTTAAGATTCGACTTAATAATATTAAAAAAGCTTTCGACTTTGACCGAAATCATTGTCCATCCAATACTAATTAAGTTGTTATGTATTTGTCATGTAGTGTGACACTATTAGTGTCTACAAAATCTAAGCACAAGCTTTTAAGTACAAGCATAAGAGAATTTTTTTTCTTCTTTCCTTTTTGAATATTGAGATGATACGTTTCGAAGTTTAAACGCAAAACTACCTAATGTTTTAATGTTTTCCCGCAGACAAATGATGTATAGGTAATAGGTAATTGTACGAACGATAAGGAGCAACAAACATAGTGCAATAGTCTATTTTTACAGGGCTAGTTGTAATCAATCTGATGGTTAGTAGTACACATGTTAAACTATTATATACATAATACATACACAATGCATCGTACTGCACTCATAAAATGTTTTTCGTTCAAAAAGTTAACTGTGGACTGGCATCGTAATGCAAAGGTGACACACTCAACTCAAAACGCAACAGTGTGAAGTGTGAAAGCTCAAGCTATTTTATCATTAAACCTGATTTAATCAACTAATTGCAGGGTTGCAGCATGGTTCCAAAATCCAAATTTTGATCATAATCTTTAAAGTTTTGTCTACAGAAATTATGCTGTATGTAAACACATTTCTCAGAAAGTACAGATTATATTATGTATGTACATCTAATCTCGTTTGGATTTTTGAACCAGTAAAAGAGTAGGTATTACTAAAGATTTCAGGGTACTTTTCAACATTCAATGCATCAATGAAAAACAAATCTACCACATTTTCGAGAACACTTTGACTTTCAAAAGAAGTAGGATCATTTTTTACTAATGGGAAATAAATAATTTGTGAAAACAGGGGTATATTTCTGCATATCATCAAAATACTGTTTTTATAAAGACTAATATTTCACGCTAGTTAGTTGCTTCTTCAAACATACATATTATATACTTTTCAACTTCCTACTTATTATGACTCCAATTATAACTTATTTTTCATGAAAAATATTGGGCGTCAAAAAAGGGTTATGGTTGAGTGTTCTTTGTTCATTGACATACAATTGTAAAATATTACAATACCTACAGAAATTTTGTACAGCAAACTACCCATAACAATAAATTATTGACAATATATTTATAGTTGGTACAAAATTTTTTTTGTAAAATATATACATACACAATTATGAGTTAAACTACAATAGGCAAGACAAAAGTATAAAATGGTTTCTAACCTTGTGAACTCGGTTTTACTCTCACACTAGATTCTCGATTCAGACCCTTGTGAATCGTAGCGGTAGACCCCTTGCTCTCATCTGACCCTCCAAATCGGGCAGCTAAACCAGGGAAAAGCTCCGAAAGAGATGGACGCGGACGACGATTCTCCGCGGCTTCCAAATTGAGATTCTTCTTGCTTACGATTGTTTCCTCTGTTTAAAGATATTTGGTAAAAGACAAATAAATTAAAAATATGCTATATATATTATGTCAAAAATACGGAGACCACTGACATTCATAACACCAATAGACAGACCATTAAAAACATAAAACATTGAAAACAAGACGACAAGAAGACGTGGACATACCGTGACCTAAAAAGCAATCACCTTTGCGAGTTTCCAACTCCTCTTTTAATTGTTTCATCTGGTGAGCCATATCAACAAGGAGAGTTCCCTTACACTTGCCCAAGGTTACACAGCGGAGTTTTTCACGAATCACAAATTGATATTGTCTTTCTTGATCATTTGATGGAGGTTTGGACATTCTTTGGGAAATTAATGGACGGAACA
>JAQIVE010001099.1:0-27761 GCA_034698285.1 Sminthurinus bimaculatus
ATAACATGTTTAATATCTCGCGGACTTCCAACTCCTCCGTCAACGTTGATATAGTCATCATCTCTCTCTTCCTTTACATGAATCGCAGTACTTGACCTATGATCTGGACTATGATGATGATGATGATGATGATGTCGTTCACTATCATCTTTCCCCTCCCGATTTTGTTCTAAATGTGGACTATCCGTATGTTCTTTGGACATGTCTCCGTCTTGATCTGAATCTCTGCAACTAGAACCTCCCGACTGCTCATTACCAGAGTCCCCATTTGTCATTTCCATTGCTTGCTGCTGATGCTGCTGCGATGAAGATGAACCGCTTCTACAATCACCCATACCATGAGATGAATGAATGCCATGATCATGATGATTTAGTTGTTGATGATGATGAGAATACGAGGGATGGTGATGAGGTGACAAACCATTATAGCGGAGCTCATTCCTAAAAAATATTGCCAATATTAGTAACTAACTATTACTTCACCTAATCTAAACTTCTAAGCACTTTCATGCTAATTGATACGAATGATGATGTGAAAAGCCTCGTCATATTATTCTATAATATGTAAGCACGATTTAAAAATTTAACCTTTTCTGTGCTGCCCTTGCATTTTTAAACCAGTAAATAACGTTGTTCACATCCAGTGGTTTCCTGTCTTTTCGGCAGTCTAACATGTTCAAATCTCTCACATATTGTTGAATCTGATGCCTAGAAGGATGAGGGTTCTCTGCAAACCTATACATCATAAAATAAACAAAGTGCAAACAGAACATCAGAGCTAGATAAAGGAGAACTATTTATTTATAGCGATTGTCTACTTTTTTACCAAACCACATTCTTTCACATCATAATAGGAGATTTAACGATGTGAATGTGAATTGTTTCCTTTCATCACACACACTAATACCTTGAAAACTCAATTAAACGCCAATGCTGTCTCCATTAAATTATACGTTGGAAAGCACATGAATCCAACTCAAACATGTTGTAAATAAACGCGCTGGCCAAAACATGGACTAGAGTTTTGCTGTTGGTTTGAAAAAACTTACCATTGCTGTAGCTTAGGGAGCTCCATTTCCGGATCAAAACTAGTTCTCATTCGGGTTTTTTGTGTGGCTAAGCCATGGAAAACAGGATGATTGTGATCGTCCTCAATAAATGAACCAGACTTTGCAGATTGTAGATCATGAAGATGATGATGGTGATGATGTCCAGAAGTTGAGGACGAACCATTGACTAAATGATGATGATGTATTGCTCCACCACCAGCATGTGGACTTGTCATTAGACTCCCTGTATGACTATTTGGTGAGGAATGTTGCTGCTGTTGTTGCATTTGAAGAGATTCTAATAGACCCATAGTTGTACCAGGGTGTTGCTGCTTGTACCATTGATCAAATCGTCTTTTTACGTCGTCCGCTAAATTTTGAGGCCATTGACCCTTCACTAATTGTGACATTGCAATCTGTAAAAAAAATGATACCATCCATTTTTAAAAAATATTTGATTCAAATATGTATAATACTAAGCGTCGATGTTGTGACAAGTGCATTCTAAATTCACTATAAGTGGTGTGTACGTTTATCAAAATGCTTTCATGATATCATTTTACAATTAAGAAAATGGAGTGATGGTTGTTTAACATTCAAAACTGATACTCACAACGAATTACCCCCTCTCATGTATGACAATTTGCTTTTCAACCCCACTGAATGTTACAGTTTTCAGTTTTACCTCCCTACTTTCTAGCTTCACGAAAAATAAGAAAATGATAACTGAGAGAAAGATGGAGATGATGCGTATAAAATATGTATAATATGCTCAAATACAGGCATAAAATGTAAAACTGTACTTATGTTTGAAATCTCAAAGTAGACCGTAGATCGTACACAGATTGAAATGTTTTACAACTACTTACATACTCATAAAAATATATTATGTTACAATTTATGAGAGGTAAAACTCTCAATTTAAAAAATGGCAAAATTTAAACTCTCTGACGCATTTGCACCTCACCTAAAATTGTAGAGTCAACGTCTAAAAGGAGACTTACTAAAAATTTATCCTTTCCTTTGAACGGGCAATTTTTTCATGGAATATATATTATAGTTATAAAGATTATGATGACGGTAATGATGATGAGATGATACATAATGATATATTATTATACAAAGACATGTTGTGTATCAAGTTGAGCTGGGTTGCGATTTAGAATGAAGTCAAGTATGAATTGATAAATAGATCGTTATTTGCTAAATGATAGAATAATAGAAAAAGAATAAAGAAGAAGACTAGAAAGAGAGGTTCTTCTGTTGAGTGAGAGACGAGGGAAGATCAGATTTTAGATTCAGAACTGAGGCTAGAGGATTCAAATGAATAATACTGTGTGTGAGTTTGAAAAGAGGAAGAAAATAAAGGAAGGATTAAGTTTAGAGTAGGGAGAGACAGACATAGGGAGAGAAAGATTTAGTGAGAGAAAGAGAAAGATGTGAAAGACCCACTTGATATGATATGATTTTCGAAATTTTTAAGCCCTTCTTGTATGTTTGTCATTTATATTAGTTCACCTGTGAGACTAATCCTACGAACAAAAACGTGAATAAATCACCGAAGCATGAAGAACACAAACATTGTAGAAAAGTGTATAATATATATCCTTACCTCTCCCCTCACTCACTCACTCACACACGCACACTTACTTAAGTAGATACTGAACATGCAAAACTCGTGAGTACAATTACACGAGGAAATTTCAATTCACCTCAATTTGCAACTTCTTTTATATATATATTCTACTGGCTAAATAATATATTGTATTATGCATATACATACATACATACATACAGTATGTGAGAAAAATTATCTTTTGCATAATATCTAGATATTATTTATCACACAACGGATACACACAAAATTGTATTTCCTTACACTCCTCTACATATAATCTACTTTAAACTTCAACACATTATGTTAAATATTGTTATACATATGAGTGAATATTTTATCATACTTTTCCTATTCTCTGTTACTACATTTATGTGTTTGTTCCAAATTAACTTTAGCGTCATCCCACTGTATGTACTTTATATATATACATACACAGACAATATGCTACATCTCATACTTTATCTCGCAATCTACTCAAAGCTCAAAATAGTAAGCCTCAAAGCTCAAAAACAGAATAAGAACTCTACTCTGAGGTTCTATTCAAATTCACAGGGTGATTTCCTCATCATTTTGGTCAAATTTAAACCTTCTTAGCCTCCCCCATACACATAATATACCCACGGAATTATACACATAGTGCTTTTACCTAGCTTGCATGAACAAAGTAATGCATACTGCATGTGCGCCCGTACTAAACTCAATAGCTTCTTGTAAATTTATTCTATTTATATGCATACAAGTGTACATTATTTTGATTCTTAAATTCCTGAGAAACTCGGCAAATCATTTACGCATTGAATTGTTTACCAAAGTTCAAAAACAGTATTATAATAGCCTGCTTTACACCAATTTTAATTTTATTACTTTTTTCATCTCCAAAGTATAAAACGCGATACATATATATAGTACAAAATATTAAGTTACGCCGTATAATGGAAATAAATCAACCATAAAACACAAAACACTGTCTGACTGTCACCATGTACGAATTCAAATAGGTACAGTTATACACACGTTGTACACAACATACACAGTCCTTCGTTTTACTTACATGCACCTTATACATATCACTTGATTCTCATAGTCAGCATACTGCATGCTTTGATAAAATACACAATACATAATATGATTGTATGCATATAAAATTACATGTAATAAGAAGAAACGACATCCTTACCTCATCGAGAGGGCCAGCACCAGCACCCATGAGTAAGGTCGAAGAATGTGCCAATAGAAGACGCAAAAGCTTTTCTTTCAAATCTTCTGCTGTACCACCTTTGGCTCTGAAATGTCAAAAAGGGAAATACATTAAAAATTCCATTAACAATCCTAATTTACTTCACGTTTATCTTTTATATCATAACTGATAACCTTAATAATTATTAATAATAATTACCTTGTGACTAGAACTCTTAATGTTGCATGATTAGTTAGATCATTCAATATATCTCCAACTGTCTTGGTTGATGAATCACATATTTCAGATAATTTAAGTGGCTTCCAATTACGGAGGCAAATTGTACCTGTATAAAAAAAGTTACAAATATGTAGTTGATAGTTGATAATGCATAATATGGGCTTTGATGTTTGATATTTACTGGTTTACATTTTTTCTGGCACTATAAAGAAGCCCTGCTAACGGTTAGAACAGTATCATTAAATATTAAGCAGTATTTAATTTTTAAAAAAACAAAATGAGTGAACAGGGAACGACGATGAAAACATGCCATCGGCGGACTTCCTGTGATTTCGTACTAGTCTACATACGTATATTGTATTATATACAAAATAAAACCTCAGCAGAACCAAATACAATACATATTATTACAGACAGATAAAACAGGCTAATAGTGATATCTTTAAACATTTTATTTATACACCTACTGCTTAAGAAGTACAAAAAGATAAAATAATTTAAAATGAAAAGGAAAATCAAGACAGGAGTATTCAACAACTACACTATACATATGTATACATATATATATATATGAATTTCTATAAAGGGAAATGTAATTTTCACCGTACCTTCAGCTTGCCGTATCGCATCTTTGGGGTAGCCAAGGAGAGTGAGAACAGTAGAGACGACGTCTGAAAACCTTGTTCCTGTCGGAATTATAACAAAATCATCGACTTCGACAACTTTGCCACTTGGCGGAGAGCAATCTTTGTTGTTGATGATATCTCCAGCATTATTATTTGAGGAGGAGCCGCCTGAAACTCCCGTTTCTGAAATCGAATCTCGCCTGCTTCTACTGTTGTTGTTACTGGTGGTCGTTCCATTGCTTACCTCGATGATACAATGAATGGGCATTGACTTGCCTACAAAAACCAAAAACCACACAATAAAAGATTTTCATTAAATTAACTGTCAACTTGTAATCAGTACTTGATATCAGTTTTCTCACTCTCTGCCTTGTCCTTCTTGCTCTCCCTTTAAAACTATCAAAATCTTTGTCAAAACGACACAGAGATAGAGATACGGATAGAAAAGAGCAAAAGGAATATTCTGTGTTCTGTAGGAAGGAGAGTCAACCATTTCCTAAAATATATTAGTAAAATGATCATAATAATAAGCTACAACCACTACTTACGTCAAAACTAAGTTATAATAGATAAAACTATTGGATGATTGGACGTCTCAAGCAAGCAAATATCAACTGAAATTCTAAAGGCAAAGATATTATTCATCTTCCGTCTACTTCTTCCCCGATTTTCTAAACTGTGTAAATGTACGAGTTACGAGTTATTTTATAAAGTTTTCATTAGAATTCAGCCCTCTTTCTTCTTTTCTTCTTTCTTCGTCATTTAGGCAAATAAAGTTTTGTCCACGAATTAATGTATAGTATTGATGTTAATATTATATTATCAATTATTATATAGCATTGTGATGTACCATTTTTTTGTAGTCTAACCCTGTCTACTTAAAAAGAAAAAGCTTCGCTGACAGAGAAAGGGAACAGCATCAACGATCTCGACTAACAACTAACAACACTATACCTTTTTTCAATTTGCAACTTTGGGAAAACAACAAAACTGAGAGTAGATACGTGTTATCACACCAAAAATACTTATTTCTTAGTTCCTCCTAAATAATGTATTATACTTCAAAGAATCGTCAGTAGTCGGCTCATTTTTTTGCAAACTGCAAATTGCAAACAATCCGGAAAAAAATGCAAAATTAAGTTTTGAACTAATTCCCTCTTACTTATATACTTCAAGCATTTCTATCTCTATTTCTCGCATAAAAATTACTGGCAAGAATTAAACTTTGTATGTATCAGCTGTCAAAAAATAAAAAAAACGTCCGTTTGCTTTAATATTTTGTATTTACAATTCGGTTCTCATTAGATTTAGAAAAGAATAATATTATCATTATCTTTTATAAGTAAGTTGTTTAATCTAACACAAAATAGGCCCAGAGTTTGGAGCTCCAGTTCCAAGCATTAAGAAGTGAACATTTTAGTATCTTTTATCTATTGGACAAAAAGTAAGTGAAACAATTTACATAGATTTTAGTGTTTTGTTTTGTGTCATTTTGTGTCAAGTGTGGTTGGAAAAATAAATAATTATCTGATTTTTTGCATAGCGATTTGAATAATAATAAGTGTTGTGTACTAGTAATTGAGCATTACTACAACATAATAGTATCATTGTAGAGATGAGAAAAAGTGAGTGCGACTGAGAGACGTTTAGAGAGACTATACTAGCGAGTGATGTCATTTCAAGTTAAAACTGCCAAAGAAAAAATTCATTTATTGGAATCCACTTGGATGGTCTACTGTCTACTGTCTTCTTTTAAAAAGGTACACCATACTTACGTACTGTTATTATTTATTATATTACACAGTGTTCATTAGAATTGAAGCACGCGCTGTATTTTATTTATAAATCATCTATATAATGGATGTACAAAGTACATTATACAGAGTGATTTGGAGTTTGTGAAAGTAGAGACAGAGAGAAAAAGAGGAGAGAGAGAGAGAGAGAGACAATGGAAAAGAACCAAAAGGGGAAGGGTTGACGAGATGAGACAGACAGATCGCGACGACCCAAAGGAGATAAAAAGTTGGGGAGATGAACATATACTTTGTATATGTATATGCATGAAGAAGGATAGTGAATGGAGAAAGAATCGGATTTCCAAAAAACGCAAGTTATTATTATTATTGTTCTTTTAGGTTTCGAGTCGAGATTAAAATTTCATCTTGAGTGAAAACGGTTGAGACTATCTATCTATTTCGTTCTTTCTATTCGTCTCCGTCTCTCATGATGATAAAGCATGAAATGTATATGCAACCTAGTAGTGACAGAGAGAGAGAGAGAGAGAGAGAGAGAGAGAGAGAGAGAGAGAGAGAGAGAGAATGAGAGGGGTAGGAAGTGAAATCAAATAGAGAAATTTCAAGATATTGTAAACATGTACGTACATACATTTCTGTCTATAAGAGTATAATACAAAAACATGTTGTGTACAGATAAAAGAAGAAACATGGTCCATTTAATACAATGTATTGTGAATCAGTTTTATATATAAAAGGAACAACAACAATCGTGTTTGCTGTACGTACACAAGGAAACACAGATTGTTTGTTAGCAGAGGGAGAGTGAGAGATTTGAAGATGGCACAGAGAAAAGAAAAAAGGAGAAAGAAGGGAAGTAGGTAGTTGAGAGAAAAAGTTGAATCAAGTGTTTGTAGCTAGGTTAATTCCCACAAGGTACGAGGAGTGAACGAACAAGGCAAGAAAAAAATATCCACAGAAAATGGTTATAGTTATCTAGTCACAGGAGACTGAGAAGAATCCTTGCAAAAGTTTAGTTTAGTTTTTTCCCTTCTCGCTTCCGTAATCCGGCTTGGCTTTCTAAGAAACCCCAAATTTTTAATCCACTTTCTTATTGTAAGTATACATATACGTATGTGTATAAAATAACTCACATTATATGACGCAGGGAGGGCTTCGAGAAAAAAAAACTTAACAAACACACATACATATACACCAGGAAAATTCATTCCCATTCTGTCTGTTGAGTCCACCTCAAGAGTGTTTTTTTAACTTTTTTTTTCTTTTTCTATCTCCCTTTCTCTCTGTTGACTCTCTTCTGGAATCTCTCATTTTCCGCTTCAATTTTCCCATGTATATATACCGTCGCCGTCATCATATCGCCTTTCTTTTCTCATTACCATTCTCGGTCGTGTGAAGGAGAGAGAAAGAGAGGGAAAAAACTTTAAAAACTAAAGTAACTTTCTATAAAACGCTCAGTCACTTGTAAATCCTTCCTATGATTCCATTTCTTTTTTGCATTATATTTTTGGAATAGAAAGGAAAAAATGTTTTTTTCACTTTGACGTTTAGAAATACACAGGTAATAATCTTTTATTGATTTCTTCGTGTACACGATGGTCTCGCTTTACACAACAAATTTATGCTTTAAGAGCAGAAAGTTGACATAATATTTTTGTCTGCTTTTTCCTGAAAAGTCTCAATTTTTCATGGTTTGGTGGTCCTGTACAATAATATCAATAATAGTGTAAGTAAAAGGTAAATACACTATCAATGTGTAATAAACATTTTTTGTTGTTATTTATTTTGTAATAATTGTACGCAAATAGGTCGATAATACGAAAACGAACAGCTACATAACTACAAGCCAAGAAGAATAAGAAGAACAAGGATTATTACGTCAAACAACAAGTCCATTAAAGGATTACATAATATGAATTTTTTGCGTGTTCCTCATTTAGTTAAAGGGAATCCAAGTATAATTTGAGTGACTTGGAGGTGGACACCGAATGCTGCCACGCTTAGTCATATAGTTCTTCTGATTTTTACTCCTCCATAAACTCCTGATTAATGATGCGTGCTAAATACCGCTGGAGACAATTACATGTGTATAATAATGTAATTCACTTTTATTAAGAGGTAGCATATAACATAATAATATTAGTACGAAAAATTCCCAAACAAGTCTAGTCTACTCCTTCACATAAATCGATTTTCATACGAATATATGTAGGAATAAAGAATAAGAATATTATATTTGCTGCTTATCGTTTGATTTGATTAGAAAATTAGTGGCGAAAACTATCTCGTCTTCGACTGTCCGATTTTGTATAGTTACCTCAAACCAACAAAACAATGAAGAACGAGAGAAAGAATCAGTGAAAGGAGGTTGTAGACAAGTTACTAACCAAAACCAAAACTAGTGACCGAGAATAATGTCATTATACTCATAATACAAAGATTTACATGTAATATATGCTTAATATAATATTGTAGTGCTGCTACTTATTGTTTGAGCTGAATTAAGGGGAGGAGGAGAATTTCATGGGCCGTCTGTTTCACTCTTGAAGACTTGAGAAGTGGGTTGTCAACAACTAAATAAGATTTGTCCCAGAAAAAAATGTGCAGTAAAATGTTCTAACTTATATTATATGTACTTGTAAGTAAGAATTGGGTGGATGATTGTAAAAGGCAAAAAGTTCCTGCTATTCCCCCGATAAGTGTATACGAAAGGTGTAAGAAAGCCATTGTAGTTATAGTGTTAACATAGCTCATAATGTACTGTTATTTAGTAAATGTGGGAGTTATTGAACGGCAATACTCTTGTCGTCTGTTCAGCTTATTAGTCTCGTTCTTGCTAATCTTAGATACTAAGTATATATATCGACATTTTGTCGACCCAATGTTACGTGTTAATGATATGCATATAGCATAGGTGATAATATATCTACATATACACATGTAATATAGCATTTCCCTGTCAATAATATTCATGCTTATCTTGTAAGCTTGTGTAATTCTTCATTGGAAATTCAAGAGGAGGAAGAGGAGGAGGAGGAGTAGGAACAAGAGAAAAGAGTGAAAGACAGCCAAGCCAATAGTCAGTGTATTTCCAAAGCTTGTCTTTTCTCTCCCTTCGTCATGTACCACGTGGGAGTGCACACGCTTATGTTTATACATTATACATCTGCCTAATATACATTTCTTGGGATTTGGAAGTGAGACGAGAAAGGCAAGAAAGAGTGAAGGAGGAGTGGACGAAGAGGACATTTAGATGACAGTCCAGCTCCACAATATGTACCGTGTAAAATGTACATCGACTGACTCGGACATTTGTTGGCTCTCAGATTCAGTGTTATGAGAATAACTATGCTATTTTGGTATGACGTGAGCGAGTGTTTCTTTCTTGACTTTGAATGTAAGTGGAATAATAGTGAGAGAGTGAGAGAGAATCGCCAGAGAAATAGAGTAAGGAAGGAGTAAGAGGTAGATACTGGAGAAACCTGTGAAATGTACCTAAGTGAAATCGAAGGGAGAAGCTAAGCGTATAAGTACAAAGTAGAGATTAGACTTGGGTTTCAGCTTTTTCACAACTAACAGCATGTAGGTACATACTATGTATGCCTGTCTATGTATGCTCATGTAACATAAACTCCCTAACCATGTCTTCTCCTTGTTAATGCATACATATATGTAGTTGTATTATATAGCAGTCTGTACTTTCTGTATGACTCTCTTGCCCTCCCTCCCAATCTTTCCTATGCTTTTCTTGTACAGGCCTACCTACTTTGATTCCAAGACTCATCCAAATGTACATATACTCACTACACTCACATCTTACCTGTACGGACAACCGCTTTGACTCTGCTTCTCCCTTTCTTTTTCGCTTTCTCGCTCTCTCTTTCTCTCTCTCTCTCTCTCGAGATGGTCACAGCTAAGCTCAAGTTGAACAAAGGCTAAAGCATCAACGGAAGGAGGAAGCAAAAGTAGTTAGATGAAAATGTACATGAAGAAAGAAAATGCATGATGGGTGTGCATGTATACGTACATGCATGTGTACATATTGGAAATACTTTCTCATGCAATGCAAAGCAAAGTCTCATCTGTAATACCTTTGCATTTGTTCATTCTTCCTTCGACTTCCTCCTTTACAAACACCACTACTACGTACCCTGCTTATCATCCTTTTTTCTACTCGTCACAATCTTTCTCTTTTTCCTTTTTGCAAAAACGACATCGGCAGGACATTATTTGAATGAGCCTTCTTTTTCTGTTGCTCACGCTGTCTTTCTTCGTCGTTTCTCTTTTCACCTTTTCTTTTGGTTTCTGCCTCAATCACATCGGGAATGTGAGAAAATGGTGATACGCATTGGACATTGCAGGCGATTTGAATTCCACCATTTGGCCATTCATTCCAATGCCCTGTTCAATCATGATGGAATGATTATCTCGATGTGTAATTTGGAAAATATTTTGTAATTTATTATATGGTTCCGCACAATACAAACTCTCTCTCTCTCTCGACTACTGAATCAGTTTCTAACCATTTCCGTCATATGAAAAATCTCTTAATAATTAATAATCATAATAATTCTTATTTCAAAGGGTCGGCCATCTCGCATTTGTAACTCTGACTCCGTCATCCACGTACGATAACATAATAATAATATTATGCTTTTTTAGATTTATGGGTAAGTGTGAGTTTTTTTGTTGCCAAGAGAGATAATCCCGATTCCTCATGTGTATTTCATTAAAATTGAAACGTAATACATACTTATCCTCATAAATAAGGTTCCATCTTCTCCCCCTTTCAATTTCCCTTGTGTAAAAAACTGTACAGAATGTCTGGTAGAGCTGTTCATCCACTTTCTACTTATATTAGGTGGATTAGCAAAAGAGACACCTTGGCGTAGTCCTTTATCTGATATGTGTCATGCTCATACTCATATTTTGCATTTTATATATAAAAAATACAGGAAACTCAATTTTCAAGTCACCTACTTGTATTACTATACGGCGTCCCTACAAATACCGTTCTGGTATATGTACGTTTTTTTCTTTATTTTGATACACGTAATAGTCAACAAGGAAGGATATGAAAATGCATAGATTACAGGTACAAAGGAATAGGGATTCGACGACCAACTATCTATGTTCTTAGGTGCATATTCAGATTACATATCATTATCATTATGATGGTGGGACGGATAATAATAATTTATAAAAAATGTCATCGAAATTTTCATGATCTTCTTGAGTATGTACCTAATATTAAATATCATACAACTACAGACGTACATACACAATACAGAGTAAAGAGTAAAGAAATAACATAATAGGGATAGAGTAAAAGAGAGAATGGAAGTAGCTCATCATTCTCTCTTTTCTCAAGGAACTTTCTGAGGCAGGATGGAAGTGGATAGGGCCAGTATATATAGAGACGTTAACTAAGGATAAGGTAAAATAAGAGGAAGAAGATATACATATCTATTATTACTATACTGTATGGATGTATTCACTTATGCATGTGTATACGTTCACCAGCTTTTCCTTCCTCTCCTTCTTCCTTAATCTCTTGGCTTAAAGTAGGAAAGCTAACAATGAAATAAGTATAATAGCAATAGCTCTCTCTCTGAATACACATACATATACAAAGTTTATATGTGGAAGGTGGCAAATACATTTAGTTTTGTTCCCTCACTCCGTGATGCAAGAAAGAAAGGAAGAGAGAGAGAGAGAGAATAAAGAGTCAACATCTATGTCTATCTAAATACATTGGACTACATAAAAATGGATACACAGTATGAAGGTATCTATATTATATTTGTACATTTGGCATGTCCCAAATATTTTGTTTTCTGATGCATATACATAATACACACATTTACATATATTTTGGACGAGGATAAAGTCACCGGAGCACGATAAAGAACTAAGAAGGAACGGATGATGAAAGTATAAATTTATATAGAAGGGTAGTGGAGGTGGCCGTCTGTCTTTTCTCCTTATAGTTATACATACAAGGAAGGAAAAAGGAAGAAAGGACGAGAAACGGAATATTTGAGTGTGTCTGTGTATCTGTACTGTCATGCTATTGTGCGTAGTGTGTGTTTGCTATTTCGAGTTGAAATAAGATGGAATGAAACTATGCATGCACAATGTACATATATGTATCTATCTATCTATAATTTTTGAGTGTGTAGGGAATATGCGGATTATTCGGAAGGATCGGATAAGTAAGAAGATATATAAATATATATACAGAGAAAGAGAGAAAGAAGAGTCGGTGTACAGAAGTTGGTGTTGTCCACAAAATCTATCTCTTTATATGTAGGTAAAATGTATTGTATGTACATATTATATTGTCCTTATTTATCTCTATATATACATATATATATATTTCTCCATGCTGTGTATAGGAATATCCGAGAGTCGAGTTAGTTATAAGGATGAGATAGAATTTAGAGAGGATTAAAATAGTTTCGGCTGATGAGAGAAGGGAAAAGATAGAGGATGTCTCGTTCTGTCTCTCGCTCTCTCTCTCTCTCTCACTCCCTCCCTCTTTCTTTCTCTCTGTACACACTTCTCTGTACAGAAAGAAGAGGAGATTTGGAGAACGCGTATAGCCAACGAGATTATAGTTTTACGGATTAGTTTTGACGAAAAAGGATTAAACTAAGAACTCTTATACTCTTTAGAGTTTTGCAGCTTGAGCTTTCTTATGTATCCTTCTCTCTCTTTGGCTCTCTGGTTCTGGCTCTAGTTCTAGTTCTCTTCGTCGCCTCTCTCTCTTTCTGTCTCTCCCTGTCTTTTCCTCTTCACACAGGGGAGAAGGATGGATCAAAAGAGGGAGAGAGGGGAATAAATCCCTTACACTATCCCTTATACACTCACAGGATTTAGTTTCATATAGGTATATGCAATCCACCTTACATAAGGAGAGATAGTCCGGCACAAAGAGACACACAGAGATGTTGTATTATAGTGAGTAGAAAGTCCCAGCCGATCTGAACCCCTCAATCCGGGAATTCCCTCCCGAACATCCATACGTACATACACAGAAAATAAGAAGATTAGCTCTGATTGATGAATCCAAGCTCCCTATATCCAAGCTTAGAGAAATCCTAAAACCCTCCTTGCCTCCTTCCATGCCAATCTCTCTCCTGAAAACTCTAATATAAAGATTACAGCATCCCCAACCAACACATCTCTCTCTCTCTTTTCTCTGTCTCCTTCCTTTTTTCCTTTCTCTCACTCTGTGTATATGTACGTATTTATGTATTATACATGTATATATATCTATCCTGCTTCCTTCCTCTCTTCGTCCTCCTCATCCTCCTCAGCTTTAGCTTTCATTCTTACTATTACTACGACGACGACGGCGACTACACTACACTACTGCCAGTACACAAGCTCCATTCAAACTTCCATACTGTTACAGTCCACGTCTCCGTCTTCTTGAAGGAGAGTCGCACTGAAGAAAAAACTTTACTCTCTACTGTCTCTTTCCCTCGCTTCCTACTTTATCCGTCTATCCGCCTTGTATATACTCTACACACACATAGAGAGAGAGAGAGAGAGTAAAATGTACGCAAAGAGAAAGAAAAGGCATTCGTTTCTCACTCTCACTTCATCTTTTCCTACTACGTCCTTGCCGCTCTCTTTCTGTTTCAGCTTCTATCTCAAACCAGCTCAATACCGTACCGTGCCTGGTGATGCCGGTTCCCGGTTACATCTCTTTCCTTCACTTCTCTCTCTCTCTCTCTCTTGGCGTGGATTTGGATTGGATATTGGATTGTCCACAAGAATTTTCTGCAATGTATTGCATTGTAGCTACGTATATTGTAAGAGTTTCGGAAGTTGGAGGTTTAATACGGTGGAAAATCGGAAAATAATATAATATTTTGACATGTACTGAGAGTATGATACTTTTGGGGAATAAGAATCCACAACCACAGTCAAGACAAGGTAAGACAGGACGCACTGTGATAGTTGAAGACCTTTATTAATATATCAGTGTGAAATCTTACGTTTGTGCAGTATTGAAACTAAATAAGAAAACATCCGACTAGACACGGCCGTGTATTTGACGTCCGTGTTGTTTCATGTGTAATTATAGATTTTGCTAAAAAAGAGAGAGAACAAAGCAAATGGCAGAATCTAGAATTACAAAGAGGAAATGGATGTAAAATACCTGGAGACAATGACCTTTTACTTATTCTTTCTCGTCTTGTACAAATAAGCTATTTATAAGATACGTTTGTCTCCTCAGGACGTATATGTATGTGTATACTTATGCATACTTTACTGTTGGAGTCGACGGTTTTAACTATCATTCGATATGTAAGAGTGTGAATGTATACATATATGCATTTGAAGGGAAGTAGCTGTTGGACTTTGATAGGCTAGACTGTCATTAAAGTATATGTATCGATGTTGATTTGTCTAAAGTGTCTGAAAATTGGATGTATCAAATACTATTTATTACCTGACTCGCTTCATGTCATCGGTTAGCGACTTTGGAAAAATTAGACAAACTATTATAAAAACCTTCCAAGAAACCCACAGACACTGGAAAATTTAGGCACAGGATGATTTATTGCCGTTATTATTGGAGTTAGTATTTTAGTTTAGTAATCAAAAGACATTTGAATACCATGTTTTTGGGCACGTAGCGGAGGTAATATGAATACAAAATATATTATGTTGAAAAAATATTATTACGTGTTTAATATCTTAAGCAGATAATTTATAATTTATGTATCTACAAGGAAAGTGTTATACATACAATAGTAAGGCTTGTGTTTTCTTCAGTTTTTGACTTTGTACTTACTATACTCGTATATGTACTTGCATTTGTAAACGTATTACCGTGGTTTTATGTGCATATCGGACTGTCATTGAAAATTGAGACCCATTTCTGTGCAAATATGATGGGGGATATATGGATACATGTCAAACTGTGGTCGTGTGCTCTTCCTCTCCTATTATTCTTATTCTTATCTTATTTATATGTATAGATGAATGTACACAGGAAACATCTATTTTTTCTTGGGGGTTTTCTTTCGTATATATATGTACATACATATCAAGTTTTTTCATTTATGACCAACGGGTCGAGACAATAAAGACAATAGAGTGGAAGTAGAGGAGTTAGCAATGGTGATGATAGTATATTAAGAGATGAAGATCATATTTCAAAGAGAAGTGGAGAGATACCCTCGTCTGTGATCTATTATGCATAGCTATTCCTCGGCGCTACTCCATGTAGGATGTATGTATGCGTACAGTATGCATACGTACACACATTTGGAATGAATACATGTCTGTACCCATAGAATGCTATACACTATTGATGCATACCCGACCGAGCCATGAACACAGTAATAGCAATCATGATGAAAGACTCAAGAGTCTTGTCATTTATTCTTTCCTTGTTTATGTACATACACTCCTCTTCCTTTTTTCTGCAAGGGGCTTCCCTCCAGTCGTTTTATCAGGAACATAATTGTTATTCTATTCCAAAGCAAATATAAGAAATGTAATGCCGAAATATACGCAGTACACAGTCTACTGTACACTACCACACACTATACATACTTTGAGTATGTAGTATGTACCTTTACCAAGTTCATTCATTCATTCAACTTTCAAGCCGTTCTTCAATAGCTCGCACCTACAAACTTTGTTCAGTTTTTTAACGTGCATCGTCATCTTTTGGATGCGAATTTAGAATGTTTATGACGAAAATTTTCAGGCTAATTTTTTACTAAATATGGACAGTTCTAAAATCTCAATTTTAATAATGTTAGTAATAGGAAATGTTCTAAATATACAACATTCAATGATTATAATTCAACTTGAGGATGAAATTTAATAGAGATTTCAAAGTTGTCCTTGTCATTGTACGTTATAAAATTTTAAAATAGTAACATTCAACAATCTGAGATTATCTTCTTAGACAGCGGTGTCTATAACTCGATATATGAATATTATGTATGTATTCGTACTTGCCTGTTACTTACATATGCGGGTGTGCATATATGGGCTAGATATATTTAATACCTTGAATAAGCTAGACTTTAAATTATCATGCATACATTCTCCCGATATGTTGTACTAGTCAACATGTATCAGAGAACTGCTAAACTTAAAGTTAATGCTAATACAAAATTATATTATAGAACAGCATAAGTACAATACAATATACAATACATGCACATAATAGTATAGCATAAGCTTCTTAGCCTTTGCCTTAGAATTAGCTTTATCTTGAGTCCTCGTGGTTTTAAAGTTTCTCTATTTTTTTCCTTTATATTTCTACGTATTTACATACAATATATTATTATCTATATATCAGTAGTCAGTACCATTGTACATACACTGTGATAATCTTTCTACCTGGATTAGCGTGGAATTAAATTGAATAGGATCAAAGAGAACTGGGCAGGCGGCATACAGCTCAAATCCTAATGCTTATATGTATACATTTTACAGAGTGCATATACATATATATGTTGTATGTATACTTTGGTATTTTTCTTTTCGACTCTTGACTTAACTTTTTTTGAATTGATAAGTTTGAGACAACACACAATACCCATTCTTCCTTCGACACTTGCAGGCTCAAATTCATGCACACGGACTAAATCGCCAAGTAAATAGGTGCATACAAAAAATTTTGTTCATCTAAATTTTATTTTTCAATGCGTATGTACATATGCGTAGATTTAATAGTGACCATTAGTTTCCCTTCCTGTCAATGATAGACTGTCCTTTTGATATAACACCTTTTATACACGTTATTCTTAAAACATAATTATGCCACTATGCGCATTAGGATATACCCAACGCGTATAAAAGAGGATGAGAAGGCAAAGGGCATATAACGCACAAATTTCATTTTATTTGCTGCATAAAAATATAAAAAAGTAATATCTTTTGATGCTATTCATTCAAATGCAAAGTTAGTAAACTGTGTAGTGATATTTTTTATAGGATTTGATTTTTTTTTTCATTTTAATAACTGAATATTTTTTGAAGTACTCTAAAAAATTACCTTGGTCCGCAGCAAGTACTTTCATATCTCGTAATTAGATTGTTCTATTTACGAATCTGCATTTTAAGAGTACTCCTACTATAGATGCAGACATGAGGAATAAAAATGCTCACGTCATTATACTTTTGATATTGATACTGACTTGGTGTGATTTTGATCGACTAGATATCATGATCATGATGTGTGAATGTATGTGTGTTTAGGCTGGGTGAAATCTGTTTAGGATGATGGAGTTAGTCATCATAAGAGAGTCAGAGAGCAGGGTATTATAGAGAGATGAGTTTATATAAGAGAAGAAGCGGAAGACAGAGCTGAATAGAAAATGTGAGATAGATTTGGTCTTTGGAAACAAGATTTCAGCTCTCGCACCGGCGGAGTTCGTTCACTATATATACGGCGAAAGGGAAAAGTCATAAGAGAAACGAGACTGTTTCTCCCTCGCTTTCTCTGTTTCTCTTCTAGGTTCGAAACCAGATTACTGTTGAGACCTTTTCTTCTTCTTCTGCTTCCTTCTTTTTTGTGTCTCTCTGTCGTTTGTATTATGTAGTATCTCTGTCTCGGATAGTTGTGAAGGAAGAAAGGCGAAAAGTATGGCTAGGCAAGGCAAGGCAATGGACTTGCTCTTTTTACCATTTCACACTTTTAGTAACAATGGGCTTTTTCAATATATCACATCCCATTTGATGAGTTGCCGCACATCAAATCATAATAATAATAACAGCAACAACAACAGGGATGAAGGATACAAGTATAATATGTACATACAATGTGTATGTATGGAGAAAAAAATGTTACGTATATGGACCAATACATCAATTTCTGTGTTCATTGTGAGTATAGTTTTTTCTTTCTTTCTATAATGTTGCACTGCATAATATATAGCAAGACAGAGAAATATTCTTCAATGCATTCCATATTCCACATCCATACTGTTGATGTTGGTTGACAAAAGTGCATAATGGGATATGCTCGAGTCTATCTATCTGGCGATGGAGCAATGGGTGATGTGGATGGGGGCAAAGAAAGCAAAAAGGAAGGAAGGAAAAGAAGACGAAGATCTCCTTGATACTATATACACATTCTCTTTTTTTGGAAAATTTCCATCACCTTTTGGACTTGGAACTCGTCCATTTAGAGCCTTTGCTTTTATCTCTTCAGTTATGTTATTATAATTCCGATCCTCCTGACCTTAAATCCATATATACAAGCAGAAGACGAACTACGGCTAACACCCTCACTCTTTCTGCCTCTCTCTATTCCATAATAGTCACCATCAGTTTCTTTCATACAGAGAAGTAAGTAGAGAGAAAAAGGGAGATACATTATCCTTCTACCAAGCAGCTAGGTAACTATTCTATACAGTATATATATACAGACAACCAGCCATCCGATCCAACAAAAAAAATTCACCCGAATCCTCCTGAATCCGAATCCCGGCTCAATCCCAATATCCCAATCCGAATCTCCTCTTTCCCCACCAACCCCAAAAATATTGCGAGACTTTTATCCGTGTACACATAAAAAACTGTATTTCTTTTCCTACACTGTGGTAAAAGAGGCCGAAAGATGGAAAAGAGAAAGAGACAACATCTAAAACCCAAATCCGAATCCAAAGCGGAGGCGAAAGAGAAAACCAAAAACTGGATGTGTGCGTGAGGAAAATCCTTTTGGACAAAACACACACATATATAAAATACATACGTGAGGAAGATTCTCTTCTTCCCCCATTTCTACGACTCTCTTTCCATTTCGCTTTCTCTTTCATGAGGGGATAATATTTTTGTTGGCAGTGTACCCTAATCCATAGTTTTAATGAGGATTTTGGATTGTGATAAGATTTTACTTGGCTGTGGCGGCGGCTGTCTGTATCTCCTGTTTGTTATGTACAGATACAGACATATTCCGAATGTTTTGGATACGGCTTCTGCGATTATATACAGTTTACATACATTGTACATACTGTATCTAGATACACAATGGTGAGCAAGGACTAAATCTAATCTAAAATGTTACTCTCGTTCAAAGTCGGTACTCAAGCTGCAAAGTGCATAACTTGTATACGTTTTTCTCCCGTCTTTCGTATTCATATTGTGTGCAAGAGGCGTAAATTTTTTCCTCTATTCCTCCCATTTCAGGGACATTTTAATCGTGGTGCATGAATGAACGAACTAATTTGAATCTAAACCAACCAACAATACTTTCTACTTTTGACTTTCTACCTTCCTAATATTAATTTTTATATGGTTTAGTTTGGACAAAGAAGTTTTAATTACCAGACTTTAAATACATGCCATTTGCCTTGTACAAAAAATGTGCCCTCCGTGATTTTTCCTCCTGTTTTTAAATTACAAATTCGCATAAAACATTTGTGTCAGTTGGGGTCGACTTTCAACTGGTTAACAGCAGAAAATCTTGATTTTACCAATTTACATTATTGTTACAAAGGACAATTTATCCAAGAACATTGATAATACAATAACCTATTTTTTAAGGCCTGCATATTTTTAGTTGCCATTAGTTTCTACTGCTGAATTTTCCCTACTCTTACTGGCTACTAGACATTTGAGCCATGCAGGTTGCTCCTGACTGCACTTACAACTTGTTAGTAGATGTCGAAGGAAAGTCAAGACGAGGAATTTGTGATATCACAAATATTTCCCATCTCCATCAAATCTATACAAAGAAATAGATTATGACAAGACAACATTATTTAAGTATTTGTTATGCTCTAAGCATACAGTTTTCGATCCTTATATATTTAGTATCGTAAATTTGAATTATGTTATACATGATATACAGTACATATATTTTACAGATGGTATGATGATGTTGATGGAAATAATTCTATAATAATGATAATGCACCAAAGTTTCGTTAAAATCGCATTAAATCTTGCTATGGATAATATGCTACTATTATAAGACGGACAGGGGCAAAGATGAGATGAGATTGGAAGTCAAATGGAAGTCTGGGGCCCGCTTAGTTGTTTGCGTTTCCAAACTCTACGTGACAAATCCGAATCCGGACATTCTGAATAAAACGGCATGGAATGGGATGAGATGAAACATATATGTATGTATATGTATGAGAGAGCTGGAAACCTATATAACCGAGAGTGGAAATGGAATGCAATCGCACAAGGTCGGCTGGTTGGGAAAAACAGAAAGGAAAAGGAAGGACAACAGTAACAGCAACTTGTTAGATGTTATATATATTCCATCTATATAGTCCACTCCGTGTGTATGCTCGCTCTCTATATCTATGCATAGTTATCGTAACTTAAAGACATTGCTCATAAAAAGTCGTAAGTAATGGGAGGAAATCTCAATTATAATAAAAGAAAATCTATATTTCTCGTCTTTTCTCCCCTCCTGATTTACCTCTGTTTTAACTATCCATTGATCTTTATTAAACGGATTAAGAAAAGAATCCAAGTTGAGAGCAAGCAGATCAGTTTCTGTGTGTCTGTCTTATTAGTTAGTTCTCTATATATGCATATACAAATTTGTTCATTGTACAGCAGCGTTTGTTCTATTGGTTTTGTGCGAGTGTGTTGCCGTATGTTGTTACAATAGTAAAACAATGCTTTCGTAACAATTTCGATACAGTACATACGTTTGGGTGCTTTAGTCCTCATACCTTGAATATATGGTATACAAAAATATGCTTGCCAGTCTACATAACTATATGAGCAACTATATTATGAGATATATGCCTAGATAACACGTACCAAAACTCCCCCGCATGCAAGCAAAAACTCAGGTCACAGGTCACTAGTTCATTAATGACAGGATGGTAAAAATGTATTTAACAGGTGTTATAGTTTTTTGAGCATTGTTGGGACTCCTAGCTTAAGAGGAAGCATTTTGGTACATTAAAAAATTATGTAATGTCAATATCAATATCAACTGACACAATCGTTCTGTTAATCCTTTTTATTGATACTTGGTGTACAATCAGTGTACATATTTACATAAATGTATAGAAAATGCGTATAAAGATTAAATACACAGTTTCCATTTGCACTTGCCAGTTTTAAGTGTATTTGTGAAGGTCCCGGTCAAAAAGAAAAGTACACAGTTACTGTGCCTATCTTGACTGACGATGAAGCAACCATAAATGGAACGTATCTTCAGTATGTAGTTACAAGGCCCATACCAAGATTCTCCTAATGTTTGCGAATTATGACAATTCAAATTCCCAAACCCCTATTTTTGATTCAGAGGAAAATTTAGGCCAGATACGTTGGCGAAGGGAAACAGTTTGTGTGAATTATAAATGTAATATTTAGCAAAAGTTGTTAAGCTAACGAAATATACAGAAGATAAGTTGCTTATTTGCACGGCTTCAGCTCAGACAACTCTAACCATTTCCAGGAGTTTAGGATGAGAATCATTGCTTAATATCCTGTACAATTTCTCTGTGTGTGTAACTACATCCATGTTACAATCTAGATTCAAATGAGCTGTTGCTTTTCCTGTGCTTGGATGTGTAAAAGAATCTTTACTTCTCTCTCTATCTATCTTTCTCTTCCTCTCTCCCTGACACACACTTACACATAGAGACTATGTAACTAAAACTCCATGACATGCGAAAGAAAAAGCTTTGGAGTTTATGAAAATAATTAATAGAGATAATGGTTCGTTTGTTTTGTTCTCTAGTGTTTTCCCATCTAGTGGCATCATTTTCATCAGTCCTACAGACTCGCTCTCTCTCTCTCGCTCTCTCTCTCTCTCTCTGTTGTTTCTCTGTGTGTCTGTCTGTTTCTCACTTGTGAGTACATATCTGTATCTGTCTGTGTTAAATGTAGGAAAAAGTCGAGGTGTACGTCTCCTGTCTCCCTATTATCATTATCATATCCTCTATCTTCCTTGTATATTACATACAGCTTTATTATCATTCCCATGATTATCTACACACGCTCTTTCTACTTTGTACTTATTGTTATTATATTATGCTCACTCACTCACTCACTTACTCACTCACTTTTCGTCGTCCAACTCATATGTATACGGCGGAAAGCACAAAGTGTAGGAGACTTTGTAAGCAACGGAGGAGCCTGAATGGGGCATATGATTAAAATTGGATTAGACTAAACTCTTTAGAAACTGTTTATAAATTGACCCAAGAGAGATTCCCAAAAACTCGGCATATTCCCGGTTCTACACATTACACAATCCTATACAGACACTTATGTTCCCACAGAGATACACACAAACACACACACACATAGTTTGCACACAGTTGTCCTCGTTTGTTTATTTGTCCATATGCATGATCCATTTCCCCTCTGTAATATGCATGCACTTATGTATGTATTTACGTATGCACATGTATGTATGTAGATAAAAAGTAGGCACGTGCACTTGGGCAAGGGGAATGCAAGTAACTATGCAAATGCTTGGAGACAGGAGACCAAGACAAAGGCAGAGAATACATAGTTGGTTCGTTACTAAATTTGTAATATACATATATGACATGTACATCTATGTATGTACACATGAGAGAGAAAGTGAGTGAGTGACTTACCTAGACTTGCAGAAGTTGTATTTGGGTTGGTTCCTATATTCGATGTTGACGTTGGAGAATTCGAGATGACTGTAGATGATGAGTGAAAGTCGGGGCTACTACTGCAGAGTTTCCCTCTACTTCCACTTCCACTTCCTCCTGCTCCTCCTCCTCCGACGAGTACTCCTTTGGGTCTTTTGAGAGAAGTCGGCGATGATGATGAGGAGGAAAGCATGTTGCCGTTGCTGTTGTTTGCTGTTGTCGTAGTAGCCTGAGACGGCGAGGACGAGCAGAATGGTGCTCCTGATGATGTACCGCTGGCCGCTGTCGCAGCAGTAGTGGAGGAAGAAGAACAGGTCGTCAGGTCCATTCCGGAAATTTTATTAGGATAATCTGAACAGAGGCTGCTTGCAGCTTCCGCTAAAACTCCACCGCTGCCCTTGTTGCTACTACTAATGCCACTTGCCTGAAACTTAACATATAAAATATAAAGATACATTGCATATTTTACATACATTGTACATACATTCATATACACACATATCATCAGTATATCAATATAATGCGTTATTACTATTTTAAATACGTTATGTAGACTATGACAAAAGGCATGCACGCAATACGGAGAATAGACGACAGATTACGGAATTTTCAAATATGTCCTACGTGTACATTGTACCATGTAGCCTGTCCACATTCTGTGTGTTGTGTGTGTGTAGTGGGCAGTAAAAGTAAAACAGGGGAAAGGAAGAGGAGCACTGGGGAATATCTGTATTCACATTACATTACATCACTCTCACTCTCAGTATCACAATGGAACGAAATGGAATGGAATGAAGCGACACTGACTGCTGAACTCGTATATATATATTTGTGTGCTATGTGGACACTGGACATGTATATGGATACACATATCCAAAAAAGAGTCCACTCTGATGTGGTATTATATAAAGTTGACTTGAGCTCTCAGTTTTGGTATCTTTCTCTGTGTGAACTCGGGATAGTCCATGCCTCTCCTACTCTCACTCACTCACTCTTTCTCTTTTCTCCTTTTGATTTCGAGTTGGATGGACGACGAAATTTAACTTGAACTTCCCCAATGAATTCTCTCTCACTCTTTCTCCATCTGATTCTCTGTCTCCTTCTCGTCTCGACTGTCTCTCTATCTCGCAAAAGCCAAATCTGATGTGAAGCCAGAAGGAGAAAGAAGGGAGAGGGAGAGAGAGAAAGAGAGGATAGGGAGTCGGCGGAATCGGAGTGGGAGCCAAAGTCATATTCTCTCTGTGTGTATGTATACCCATGATAATAATAGTAAAGCTAAAGCTGCGGCTATCAGGATGAGCTCGGATCTCGGATTAATCCATATCCCATCCGTATCGTATCCCTTACTTGTATGTATATATTCTACACCGACAAACCAACCAGTTAGCCAACCGGCCGACCATATATACCTTCGTCAAAGTCGGCTACTATACATACTGTAATATAACTAAGCTCTCTTTTCATACGTATATATATATGCATATACATACATAGATAGGCATGCCGCATCGTATCATTTCATCCTCATCATCTCCATAGATCTTTCTCTTGTATGCACACCACAAAGACTGAAGATACATAATACTTGGACTTGGATTAGGGGATATTATTTATCTGGAAATATTTTCCAAGTACGTTCGTATACGGATTGAGACAGTATTATAAAGATACAGTCCCATGAGTCATTGTGATGATGATGCTGATCATGATTACGCCGACGATGTGTATTATTATTATTATTATTATCCAACACAATGGTGGTTGTACCACGGATTGTGTAAAGTAAAATACTTGTGTATGTAATGTGTTTGTGTGTATAAGCTTGTATGTACTAGAATATCTTAAAATTATTATGATTTTATATGCTTATATTGTTATTGATATTTGACATACATACATTGTTGTTTAATATAAACACACTTTTGTCTTTCTGCCTAGTTCATTTATACATATGCATACTGCGATTATAAATGTGTGTAGAAGAGAAATAGAATGACCAAATAATAACGATAATATACTGAAAGTCCTCTGTTTCAGCATTATTAGTACATACATATAATAGTAGTATTACTGGTTTGGATTTGAAAACACTTTTGCTATTATTCTGCATTATAGGTACTCCTTAAGTACATATGTGTAAATGTCAAATGTATGCTTATACATATAATATATAATGCATCTTTCTCATCTCTCGGTGCTGTATGCATACATAATGTATATCTTATTTTTATCTGGCCCGGTGGCTGATGGCAGAAATTCCTCGTTTATCCGCGGTGCACATCTATATGAATTATTGGATTAAAATTTGTATACATGTATTTCTCGCATATGGTTGACGGTACTTGGGTTGGCTGGTTGGATCTTACTCTCTATCTCTGTCTTCACAATACAGTATATCTTTTATGCCTATATAAACTCCCGGCTGATCCCCATAGATTCATTACTATTGATTATCCTTTAATCTCTACTCGCTATATATTATATATATATTTCACTACTTCTCTAATTCACTATTTATTATACATTATAAAGACTTGGCCATAGGCATTTAGTAAAGGCACACGCTGTACATATTGTACATACTTAATATGTACAAAGTACTTGGATTATGTATACATATTGTGTTTTTATCCAATGAGTAAACACTGTGCATACTTATTATATAGTTTAAAGTGATTATATTATTATACATATATTATACATATATTATCATACATATATTATATGTATGTGTATGGATTACAAAATCTTGTGATTTACCTCAGACTATATCACGCTGTATTTTTAATTGTTATTAGTGTACATTGCTGATTTTCTTGTCATTATATTTATACTCATACTGCTACTATACTTAGTACTACTTACGGATCAAGTAGAGTTGATAGTGATGATGTACACAGGAAAGTCACAGAATTTAATTAGTTTGTTGTTGTTTTCACTCGACGATATAAAAAAACTTCACATAATTTTGGAAAAGGACTTAGTTACATTCACGCCTTAGTTACAATAAAAAAGTCCATGTCTGAATTAACTACATTTAAGAGTATTTAAAAATTTTCCTTAAAACTTTCTGCCTCATATCAAAACAAGGAAAGACCAATGATTGATGGAAATGCGAAGCGAATATTATAGTAAAACTAAAAATCGACACGGATCAACGGTCAGGCTGAAATAGATATATTTCAAGTAATATTGATGATTTAATGAGCTTGAGATTAGAGGTGTGTGGATTGGATTTCGATTTGCACCTATAGAATATTGAGTAGATGTAGGTATTAGGAGAACCCCGAGAACAATATACCAAAATGTATATATGTAAATATATTGGATTTGTTGTTTTTTGTAGATATGTGCCGTAATGCTATCGTATAAACTGGTAAAAACACAAAGTGAAGACCCTTCCGATTAGCACAATCGATTAGCGAATCAATCGAAGAGTTAATAATATGATAATAGATGCAATTATTAGCATTCATTGAATTATATCTACAGTTACTGTTGATTTTTGGCGTATGTATCTACGTTATTAAGTTTACAATTAAACTTAATAACATGACGGAGAGTCCCTTTGTCGGTCAGTCAAAATGGAATGAAAAATAGCGTGTCGGCCATTTATTCCCTATCAAAGTTATCCTAATCTCAGGGTCTAATTCGCTCGCTCGCTCGCTCGCTCACTAATACTTGCTTCTCGTTACAACATTATATTATGATTATAGTGTTAAAAGTGTGATATGTAATGGCAGTAATAATCATAATAATAATAATAACAACAGTGTATACTTGGCTGGACTGTAGTCAAGTAGTTTCCAAGTGTAGAAAAAGAGATTCACGTTTCAATCTTATCTTTTCCCCTTCTTGAAACAATATTGTATACAGTGCAAATACTGACAACTTCTGTGTCACTCTTTATGTTTCTACACCTCCGTTTTTGCCGATTTAAAATTGATATGGATATAAAATGGTATGCGTATAGAATAGAAGGGTTGTTATATCTACGTGTATCTACTTTCGTACAAACAACTTGCCATTATTTTATGTACATGGTCCTAATGATTAGCTTATTCGTTTTTGATTTAATTGTGATTATAATTGTGATTTTCGAGTGGAAAACAATCAAGTAATGAGCAATCGAACATTTATAGGTAAAAAAATACAAAAGCCTTGTCATTACAATTTTATGTGCAACCGTTCAGCCTTTAGGTGCTAATATATATGTTAACACGGATATAGAGATTAAGACTGTATAGTGGAGTGTACAACATCATTCAATTTTGAAACACATTAGCCAAAATATAATACTATATACAACATTTAGCGTGCAGTATTGGGAAAGAGAACTTTCGTTTAGGTTTATATTGATTATCTTGTATCATGCTTTATATATATATTTGGCTGACGCATTAAGTATTATGATTTGGGTTTAAATTATAGGACATGTTGCTAATCAAATTTAAGTCAAACTATTAAAATCGTGTGACAATTATTATATATGATGATGATTATTACTAATTACCGTACAGAACTTCAAATTTGTAAGGAGAAATTCAAGACTTTGGGAACACAATGTATTAACCCTACTATAGCTCTTTATTATCATGAATATGATGTGTGGACATGGAGCTGCAGTTCCATAAATGCAGTGTACAGTATTAAATATAATAAAAATGTTTGACTTAGAAAGTACCATAAATCAAATTGCATGCAAGCAC
>JAQIVE010001100.1:0-27756 GCA_034698285.1 Sminthurinus bimaculatus
GCAATCATGTCAAAACGGAAAGGAGGAGGGGGTGGTGGTGGGGGTAAATCTGACGAACCGGAACCAAAAACACCTAAAATGAAATAATATTATTATAGTCATGTTTATAATAATATTAAACAATTTTCCTATACCATTTGTTGATAGTCTTGAGGTAAAAAGTTATACAACATGTTTATTAAATGTTTAATTAAACTTATTAAATGATATCTGTGTTGTGCTTATGTATTTGTATAATTTACATATTATTATGTATATATACGTATTATAAGATTTGCCTATATAGTTTATTATTGAAGGATATTTGTAGATTTTGACTTTAGACACTTTGATTTGATCCAAGTTCAAGTGACACACAACCATTACTGTACAAGGTATTGTTATCTATTACTTTTTACGTAGCATTACATTAATTAATTAATTACTTATTTAAGCATCATTGAACAGCATAAGTAAAAGAAACATCATTATCCATATTATAATATACCTTCGTTTAAAGAAAAAAAAAATAAATAATGAAAAATAGACAATATCCTTAACTATTTTAACCACTTTTATATAATGAATCTAGTTCATTTTCCCCATATTCCAACAAAATAGGCACATCAAAAGTTTTGTTTTGTCCTTTTTTGTTTTTCCAAAAAATGTCATTTCATTCGCCTCCTCAGGTACCGTGAATATGGAATAGGGTCACTTCATCGTATGTATTGTTTTTAAATATGTGACGGCATGTGCAACATCAATACCAGCGACTAAATAACGCGCGATGAATCGTCGTATATGCACGATATACATAATAATATGCTTCTACTTGTATAAACATGTATATCAATACTACCGAGTATACATATGTACTTACTAAACTTACACTGTTATAGAAGAGGACTTTTTGGTTTTAAGAATTTAAGAATATCTTTTAGTCGTGAGTACATTTTCTAAATTAAATACGGTTAAATAGTTATTTGACCATCTTTAAGCAATCTAATAGTCTGTTAAATAGGTTCAGTAAGGACATTATCCCTTTGTGTCTTCAATAATGTAATCTCTTTCTTGATAAATTTCTTGATAAGTTTTTAAGCAAGGCTAAAAACAGTATAAACAATTATAGTGTGAGCATATTATCATAGGCACAAAAGTTTCCGCTTTCATTTGTTTGTGTTATGTGTTTTGTTATTAAATTATAAAACTCATGAAATAGCATATTTGTTATTTATAACAATAATAAAGTTAGAAAAAAGTAACCACATATTAGTCATGTCATTCCCACCTCGTCCACCGTCAATGGTACCGGGTATGCCTCCTAATATGCCTCCCATGTTTATGGGTCTACCAGGTTTGTACAAATTACAAAAATAACATCAATACTTACAAATACTTATTATATATTTTTAAATTTTAAACTGTACAGAAATTTTTTCATACACATTAGACATTATTTATTACATTTATTACACGTAGAAACAGTTGACAAGCTTTTATGGAAAAAGATGCTGAGTTTAAAAGTTAAAAGTAGTCATAATTTTTGTCTTTCAAAGTTCATAATATTTCTCTGTTTTTTTGTTTGATTTTAAAGGTATGCCTCCTGGCTTACCACCTTTGATGGGTCGGCCACCTGGACCTAATATGCCACCAATGCCATTTTTTGGTTCTGCTGGCCCAGGTTCTCGTCCATCAACTTTAAATCAAAATATGCGTTCAAATCGACCAGTCGTCGTTTCTAAACCTCCAACACTCAATAAATCCCAAAATCAAGGAGAAAGTTCAACAACACCGCCTATGGTTGTTCATCAGCAACCGAGTGGTCCACCTGTAACTGTGTTTGTAGGAAATATTACAGAAAAATGGCCAGATGCAATGATTAGGCAATTACTTGCTACTTGTGGACAAGTTGTAAATTGGAAAAGGGTTCAAGGAGCATCAGGAAAATTACAAGGGTTCGGATTTTGTGAATTCAATGGACCTGATGCTGGACTACGTGCTGTTCGGTTATTGCACGACTTGGAAGTTGGAGATAAAAAGTTGGTTGTTAAAGTTGATGGGAAGACGAGCACGGTTCTGGAAGAATACAAAGGTAAGAAGAAAAATATTTGTTCACTCGTGCAAAAGAAATCATAAATTCATTAAAAATTATAAGCTTTGAATAATACTATTCGATTTGCTTGATTCAAGTTACTTTATACTGCGAGTATGTACAAAATTTTCGTTTTCTGAAGCGAAAAATATCATTGTTAAGTATAGTCACTAATGAATAGAAACATTAAAGCATTAAAACATTCACTTAAAGCAAACGAATGTTGTTAAAACATTGTTTACACATAAAGTGTCCTAAAAAGTCAACCGTAATAAGTTTTATTTTCAATAAAAATTTATAGCGGAGAGAAAAACAAGAATGAAAAATAATTCTGAAGACACAGAAGAGGAAGGTAGTATAGACACAAAAGATACTGATTCTGAAGACTACATGGATGATGAGATGAAGGAGGCCGATGAAAGATCAAAAATAAGAATAGGAATTATATTTCGTGAATTTAAAAATGAGATAGATGCGTATGTTCCTCCTGGAAGTGAGAAAACAGGTAATAATGCCATGCAGTTATTTGTATTTACATCGTGTTTTATGTTTTATGATCAACAGTAGTAGAATACTTAAAAGGGTCATTGATAAAAATTTGAAAACATCCATAAAGCTAATAGTCGTTATATGATTTCCAGAAAAAGATCCTACAGTCAACAAGCAAAATATACAAGATAAACTACATTTGCTCAAATTGAGTAGCTTGGACAAAAAGGCTGAAGCAGCAGATGCAGATTCTGTAAGTTTCATAATACATAAATAATATGTGATTTAAGAAACCAAAAAATAACTTTCATAGCCTCTTAAAACGACTTGGCATATATATGAATGTATTTTAACTTATAACTTGTAAATGGTCGTCGTAGGATTTTTCAATTCATTCAATTTAGTTTGCTATCATTATTCATTATTCACATTTTTCAATTTTTATTGAATTTGTAAATTGGGTTAGTTATTTTAAATCAGATAAATTTTAAAATCATGACTTTAATTTTGTTTGTTATTTCATTATCAGCGATCATTATTTCATTTTATTTATTACTGTACTTTGAATGTGTTTGTAGGATCTCCCTGATGAATTAATGGAAGAAGGCAAACGTGAAATAATAACACGAGAAATTTCAAACTTCCGTGAAAATATGAAAGTGAGTTTACTTAATTTTTTTTCTCTTTTTATAAGGTATATAATTTTTTTTAAATGACGGTAGTTTTTAAGTACCTGCATATAAATTAGAATTGGCCTATATGTGTCATTCAGATATTGATTTACACGCAAGATTTTGGTATTTTGCGTACAAGACTTCATATGAACAGCAGCAATAGTCATTTTATCCACCTTCCAAATTTTTCATGAAAATAGACATTGCATTCATTCTTTCACCCAATTTGAGGTTGTTTTCTTGTATCGTAGCTATTCAACGTTGGAGTATTAGATAATAATCCCTGATGAATTAATAAATCAATTACAAATCTCTGAGGCAGGTCATTTCATAGAATCAAAGCAGTAATTCGGCAGCTCGAATACTAAGCTCAAAATCAAGAAGTATGAATCAATATAATATAGGAGACTTTTCAAGGTCAATTTTATGCTCTTTGTCTTTAGAATGAGCACAAAAGGTTTAGAAGAATAATATCTTTTGTCTTTCAGTAAAGTTATTCTAAAACTTTTTTTGTCTGGCAATAATGATTTGTAGTTGCTTTCAATTCAGATTTTAAAAATAAATCTATCATCATTCTATATAATTACTACAGTGTTTCAAAATTGACACGTTTTGTATAGTATCCTCGTGAGGATAAATACTATATATTATATCAATCAAAGTAAAGTAGAAGCAGGGATAGGAAGCAAGCGAGACGATTGAGAGATAATGCATTAAAAGGAAAAGTAGGGTGAAAATAAAATTGAGGGTATTATTTGGATAATTGGATATTCTGGGTCCTCCTCCAATATTAGGCGTCCACTCGATCAGGCTGACTACTTCCAATTCCAAATCTACCACAAATGTTTCGATCTTTTCGTACTCTCGCATAAAATTCTCCTACTAAAGAATCCAAATAATTGGTGAGTAATCATTTTTACAAACATGAATTTCTTCTATAGTCGTACTTCTTTCTTTTCATTAAAGTTTACATTGTAAAAAATAACTAGTCATCACAGTATACTTGACCATTAATGACATTCGTCCATCCGTAAGTTTTCTACTTATATACTATTTTGAATAGGTAATATTTCTTATCCGTTAAGTAAATATACTTGTGTGTTTGTGTGTGTGATGTAATATGCACAAAATATTTGAGTCACATTGAGATTCTATGCTAGCCGATCAAAGCAAGAGGTGAGTTGTATTTTCTCGTTTATTTTGACTTATGGTTTTTTTCCTCTACATTAAGTATGTGTATTGCTTGATTATTTTCTTCTGACACCCATTTATTCACAAGTATTGAAAAATATACAGTAAATTTTTTTACCTCCTAAACTCTAATTTCATGAACTAGTATCATAGTCAAAATTAAGTTTCAAATCTTTCCCATATGTCGATGATTATGAATGCAGGACATCAAAAGTGTTATCAAGTGGATTGAGAAGGCAGAATATTTGTAAGTTTTCATTTGACACAGAAATTACAAGTAATGTTTAATAGTTCATAATCTAGAGCCTTTTGTTTGAAAACATTTAGTAATTTTAAAAAGTTTACTTAAAATTAGGGACATAACTGATAAACAATTTGCATGGTTATAGTTTCTTGCTAAAACTCTCTGAAATTTCTCCTTATCTGTATCATGTAAGTTAATTCAAAAATGCAGACTCTCAGTGGAAAATGCGCTGTTTTCTTTTATTTGTATGATGTTTCAACAACTTTATTCAATTCGTATTATTGTGTCTGTTGTAAGCATTATTATCGTACTATGAGATATTCTGCAAAGAAGTTATTTTTGAAATGACTTTTAAATCATTTATTTAGTCTAGGGCTTCATCACTCTCAAGTTCTAATTCTTTATGGAAATTGTATGTGCCAATGTATGCATTATGCATATTGTATACGCTTATGTTTATAAATGAGTGTATTCGCGAGGAGAAATTTTTTTGTTGGCCTTTTTGTCCTATTCAATAGAAAAAGAAAGAGAAAAGCTACCGTCGTTCAGTTGCCCGTGTACGTACATCGACTTGCGGTCATGTGTACGCTAAACTCTCTCTTTCCGACGACCACCTGGGACCTGTGAGGCTTCTAGATGGAGATACAAAACAAAACAATTTTAATTACATTTCAGTAATTAAAGTTGTCATTTTAAAATGTACTTTTGATGATAAGTTTTTGATGCAGTACTAGTGTCGATGTGCCGTCAATTTATCGTACATATATATAATGAACATAATGGTGTACAGCGACTATACAGTGACTATGGAATTTTAAGGTTTGAAATTCTGGACTTTGTGTGATTGCGTGATTTATACCGTTGTCCCTGTTTTGTTCCCAGTAAACCACGTTTACGTTTACTTAATGTTTACTTCAGAAGCATTTTCAACATAATAATATAATGATTTATTTGAGTAAAACGTTGAACAAATGAATTGAGTTTTTACTTATGATGATAATAGTAATTGTGGCTTCAATTAAGTACAGTAATTGAAGACAAATTTCGTGAAATATTTATATTTTACGCAAATGATGTATTAAAATTGGAAGAATCAAACTTTAAAAATCGTTTTGAATGCTGAAATTTTTCTATTTGTTATTTCTTTACAGCAAGAGAAGCAGAAGGAAGAAGAACGAAAAAAGATAGTGAGGGAGAGGAGGGAGAGAGAAAGAGCGAGAGAAGAGCGCAGAAAGGAAAGTTCCAGCAAGGATTTTAGTAGACAATCCGGCCATTCTCCAGATAGGTCAAGGGATCGGTCTAGGTCGCCAAGGAATACTTCAAGTCTATTGAGTCCTAGCCGTTTGGATAGACCCAGAAGAAGCCGCTCGAGAGATAGAGATAGAGATGGGGATGACCCCAGAAGACAGATTCGTAGGTCAAGGTCAAGGGAGCGTCGAACAAGGGAGAGGGAAAGAGAGCGTTTAATTGCTCGAGATCGCGAAAGGGTATGTTGTATGAATATATATTACGCATAGAATCATGACATGGAAAACAAATAAATATTTTTTCATGTTATTATATAAATTACACAATACGACATATGAATTTGTATTTGTTTCATTCTTTTCTAAAGTAACTTTGTGCATTTTACATGATTTTAGGAGATTGAACGTGATAGAGAACGTCGTACTCGTCGAGGTTCTAGAGAGAAAAAGTCAAGATCGAGGGAAAGGAGTCGTGATAGAGATCGTTCTCCACCCTCAAAGGTGAGTTACTTCTTTACATCTTTTGAGTATGGGAACTGCTGCTTGTATATTTTAATATTCAAAAAGTATTATTTAGATAGATAGATTATTTTATTGATATCCGCAATGTACCCTTTCAACTTAAAATATACAAGTAATCAAAGTACTGTTAACATTTACAAGGAGCATTCTTTAAAATTCATTCAATTTTTAATTACTTGAATATGATTTGTAGACGAGGTCTACCTTCCGTGAACGAGAGGAAGAGGAAGAAGCAGCGGAACAGAAAAGACTTGAGAGAAAAGCGAGAGAAAAAGAATCTGCGTACGAAGATAGACTACGAGCGTGGGAATTGAGAGAAACAAAAAAGGCTAAAGAGTTGAAGCGGGATAAAGAACGAACGAAAAGGCAAGAGGACGAACAGTCCAGGGAGGCTAAGAGGATGAAACAGTTTTTTGAAGACTATGATGATGAAAAACACGATAGTAAATATTATAGGTTCGTGTTGAATTTTATAAATTTCAATTTTGTATAAATAACAAATAACACTACACTAGTACTTTAAGCAAGAATTCATGTAAAATAAAAATTAGTGTGTTTGAAAATGAATAGTCATAATATAATGTCATATTGTCCGAATTTTACATTAAAAGGGGTAAAGAGCTACAGAAGAGACTGGCTGATCGTGCTAAAGAGCTAGAAGCAGATAATAAAGACCGCCAGAAAGAACGAGAAGAATTAGAAGATATCAAACTAAGAATGCTAACAAGTAATGTCTCATCGGGCGAGGGAACCCCACTCGGAAGTAGATTCAATCAAGTAAGTTTAATTTAAAATTTAACCATTGATTTTATTAGATGCTTTCAGTTTTGATTGTGATAATCCATTCAATTTTAACAAATTTTTAAATGCACTGTAAACGTTTCTTAACTCTTTAATTTATATGTGTTTCCTTTGTGACAAACAGTATAAAAAGCCTATGACAGATACAACTAATACGAATATAACGTCTACCCCTCCTTATATGAAGTCATCAACGACAAGTAAAGCTGACGGTGCTCTCAAAAAGGCTCAGAGTCCTATCGCTAGTAGTAAGCCAAGTATTCGACACAATATTGTTTATTGTTCATATTTTGATATTACGTCTACTTTGTTTTACCTTTCAACCTTTATAATAAAGATGTTATGTACAACCATCATGGTTACAATGGTAAAGTTTCAACAATGGTTTTTTTTGTAGGACTCCAAGCAATAGCGGGTTCCGCAAGTGGGAACGTTTCTGCGTCCACGAATGGAAATCCTTCTGTAGCTCATGTCAAAAATAATGGACATGGAGTGTCTCCTATACAAACTTCTGCCAAGACAACCCACTTTCAATCAGAAAAAGAAGGAAAAAGTATTCACGCGGACGTCCATCATCAACCAACAACGGTTCTTCCGGCTACTGTTCATCCGTCATTAAATCCTCTGCCCGCCTCCTCTCCAGCAAATTTTAATCAAATTAATCAACAACAAACAAGCTTTAGTGCCATTCAATTTAATTCATTTGTCCCTATCAACAAATCTAATCCTACTACTCCTAATTCCATTTCCGCATCTCCTGCCATTGCTCAGATGTCACCCAGTATAAAATCTTTAGCTGGAACTGGATTTCAGTTAACGTTAAATAATAATAATGCAAATTCTAGTAAAGATAAAGATATGAATGATAGTCGAGGTGGTAATAACGAAGACTCTCAAAATAGCTTTTCTTTTGGCCATTCTCCTGGTATGGCATCACCACCACCGTATTCCAGAGAAGACGGTAATTGAGCACAATTATTTAATGTAAAAAGTTAAAAAGAAATGGCAAAATATGAAATATGGCTAGGATAAGAGCTTGCTGTATTTTTTGACACATTATGTTAACAAACTAATGCTTATTATTTGTTTGCCTATGATTCTATAGATGATTCTTCTATGCCTGATGGTCTAAGTCCAATGGATATGAATAAAAAGAAAAAAATGGACGTAAAAGACGTTTTTAATCAGGATGAAGATGATAATGATGGATTTGGAGGAGGAAAGAAAAGAAAACTGGTTCCTTTGGGTATGCACATAGATATTTACTATATTATATTATATTATACATTATACCTTTGATAAAGATTTATTACACAAGTAGGTCATCATAATATTCACTCAATGCAACTTGTATTTTCATGACTTGGAAAAGTGCCTCTAATTTTTTTTTAAGTTACGGCTATAATAATAAATACATTCGTTTTGGGGTTGAAATTTGTAGATTTTGGAGAAGACTCGTTCAAAAAGTCAAAGAAGGAAGAAAAACTCCCTGAGGATAAGAAGAAACACATAAAATCTCTAATTGATAAAATTCCAACGGACAAGGAGGCCCTATTCAAATATGAAATTGATTGGGCTAAGCTTGATCATGTAATAACCAATTTTTAACAATAATAATTGTATATTTTACTATCATATTTTAATTTAATGCAATTAAAATCGAAATCTAATCCTTTACGTATTGCTTATTTTTTCGTCGTTTTTCCTAGACGTTAATGGAGAAAAGAATAAGGCCTTGGATAAACAAGAAAATTATAGACTATATAGGAGAGCCTGAGCCAACACTCGTAGATTTTATTTGTTCAAAAGTTTTAGGACGAAGTTCACCGCAGAGCATTCTAGATGATGTGATGATGGTATGATTTATTTTTCTTTGCCTTTGTCTTTTTCTTTGAAATGTCATGAAACATTTCTCAAACATGTGGATTACTTCCTAATCTCTCGTGTGATTGTGTTTTTAAATAGGTTCTGGATGAAGAAAGTGAAGTGTTCGTTGTCAAAATGTGGCGTCTTCTTGTTTATGAAATAGAGGCTAAGAGTAATAATATAACTAGTAAAGTTCAATAGCATAATACATATTTAAAATGATGTAGCTGGAAAAAATTGCTGCGATTTATTAACGTATTTGGAAACAACTTCATTATTTTAAATTTCCTTATTATTACTCATAAAAAATTGATTACCACAAGTTACAACCTTGTTTTTTTATATTTCATGCACGTTTTTGTTCATTTTTATTAACAGTATAATATTATACACATATACGTACTATTAAAAATACAAAAGATAAACAGCTTTGAAGCAGAATGTTGGTGAGTTCTTATTTATAACATGGTATTACAGTAATTAATAGTTGTCGATATTATTCATTTATCATCCAGTCATAGTTTGTGAATTATATTGATAAGTTAATTAAATTTAAATATTATCATTAAAGTAATAGATTATTGTACATAAAATTATAAATTACAACATGTAATAAGTAATAACGTACTTCGATCAATGTTAAAGAATTGCTATTTGAATACAACAATAACTATGAAGAGTTTCAATTATATGTTAACGTAGGTACATATTTACACGCTATTTATTTCTGTAAATGGGGGAACTGAAGAATATCCAAAGCAATTTTTTAAAGAAAGATCAGTGATTTGCTCCATGTATAATAATAATTATTGTCATTTTCTTGAAGTATAATGATGCAATGTAATGGGTTATGTTGACCTCGTTTTTAATTTGTTACACAAGCATTACATTGAAGAATTATTGCTATTATTAAATTTTAAATTGGTTATCTATTGTTGTAAAAAGTGATAGTCTTTTTATTATCTTCTATAGTTACTCTAAAATGTTAAGTATGCTGTTTCAGTGAAATCATAGTAATTTTATTAATAATTGTAAGTATATTTATACTGTGTAGAGTAATAATCTGTTAGCAACTTAAGTAAGTTAATATCTTCCGTATGATGTCATTACATTTAAAACATTATACTAGTACATACATAATATTATGTCAAGAATAACAGTGTGGTATAATTGGAGATTACTACTCCGTTTATTACGTGTACGTTTTTTCTGTACTGTATAAAGTATAAACGCTATATATATATTATGCATTATACATACACATATTATAATATTAAATACTATAATATTATAATAATATGTTTTTAGCCGTACATGCACAAGATTATTATACCTTTGTACGGACAAGAGATATTTCTATTTATCTGGTTGAAAATCGAAAGTTATTGTTTTAAGTTTTTAAGAATAGTGTAATAGAGAAGACTTCTTCATTTTGTTACAATACTGTTGTTATTGACGAAAGTAATGTACAGTTGTAATTTGTAATGACTAAGACTAATGAATACTAATGATATATTATAAGAAGTACGTAGTGGTATAGGAATATATTATGGTTTCAAGTAGTTATTATTGTTCTATTATTGCTGTGAATATTTGAAACTGACTTATTCTGCCTGGATTAAACAGATTTTACAAAAAAAATGTTTACTTTGAGTAAAGCCTTTGTCGTATTTTTGCATTTTGCATCAAGTACTCTTAACTCTTTTAAATATCTTAAAATGATTTCTTTACTTCCATTGGTTTTCATCTCTTTCATACCCTATACATACATGAGATACGCTTACCCAATGTGTAGTAACAAAAACGAAATGTACATTTGTCAGTATAACTAAGTAGTTTCCTATTTATTTAAACTTCAAGCATATACTTTTACTTCAAGTTATTATCATTTGCTTTATACTCCAAAGGGTTGTCAGAAAACTGAAAAACTGATGCTGAAGTGACAACAAAAATGAAGGTTTTTTACAAAAAGAGAGTGCTTAGATTTTGGTACATTTATAAAATAAAATTTTCATGAAACCCTTGTTTTTCGGCGCGGAATCAACTTTAAATAAAATTATGATGATCTGGAGTATCAAATATCAAAAATATTGAAGTTTTTTAGCAAGTTCTTTAGTCTTGATCACTTTCATTATCGTGTTTTGCAAAATTAAAATTATGAATTGATAAAAGTGCAAATTGAAAATTAAAAGACAGAGACATGGCGTGGCTAGGAGAGTCATTCGCGAACATCAAGGGCCAGATAACTAAGTAATTGGAAATAATTAAAATTAATGTAACTACTTAGCTATAAACTATAACTAACTATTTAATAATAGTTTAAGTATTCATTTTAATTACTTATTATAATTAATTTTTAGTTTCTCAAAGGAAATACTTGAATCAAGCCCTGCTGAAAGTGAAGGTAATACTTGTCTCTTGTCTCTTGTCTACGACTTTTTACTTTCAGTCTGTTCTAAGTTCTAATTATGGTTTATGATTGATTATTATTGTACACCATTTATGATGTAATACACTTACGCATCTAGTTTCAAGTTATGTCAATTTCGGCATCCTGTTAAATCGTTCCTCTATTTTTTTATTTGAATTACCTATACAACATTGTTGATTGTTGATGGTTGATGATCAGTTTCTGCTAATACAAACTTATTGTTTACTGACGTATTGAGTGCAAGCTGTCTGCTTATTATCCTTTAATTATCCTTCTATTTGTAAATATGATGCAGCCTGGTATTCGGTTCGGGACGTGACATTCATTCTATTATTACTTAATGTATTAGTGAGTTGAAAATACGAAACATCCTATACAGTTTGGATGACATGTGATGTGCTATAAAATTTAGATGAACGTTTTAAATGGTCTGGTTCAAATAAATGCTGAAATTTTCTTATTCCATAATAATAAATACGTATGCAACCTTTCTTTACGTCCACTTGCTGTTCTACTTTTAAAGTTTTAAGCTACAGACTTTATTGAGTTGCTTACAATTTATTTCATAACATATATGCCATGTAATACTTAAACAAAGAAGGTATTCATCATTCATTACTGGTAGTAATATTGTTTACCCTATACAGTCTATACACAGTGAAGGTGCAGTGTCCTGTTGTAACTAATGGAAAGGAACTGTAATTTACTTAAATTTACTATGTGGTCATTTTGTTTATTCCATAGAATTTGCAGACTCGGATGAATTGAGGAACGCAAAGAAAATAATATCGGATTTGGAAAGTTTGTGCTTGGATCAAAAAAATGAGGTATGAAAAGATAAAAATAAAATTTCCAATACATAATCGTAATAATAATGTTGTGTAAATAGGTAAATTAGAAGGGTTATATTATATATAAAAAGCTATATTACGGGTTGTTCCACTGTTTGTTTTTTTGTTCAATGGCTGCGTGAAACTACCTTAAAGCTTTATGTAAAACTTCTTGTAGATTATCACATTGTATAACGATGATGCTACAAACAATGGGGTACTTTTTACAAAATGGGCAATCGCTAACATTATAATTTGATTCGTTTCAGATTGAAAAATTGAAGTCCCAAGTTGTAGAATTGGACGAAAAAACTGAAGTCTACGAGCGACAGAGTAAATCGCTTGGTGAATCCTACGACACTCTACTTCATTGTAAAGAGGTGAATACAACTTCAGTATAAATTTATCCAATCTAACAAGTAACATTGTAAGTATTATACATTCCTTATGTATATTACTTAAGTTTCATTTTCTGAAGAAGCCTTTTTCTTTTTTCTTCGTACTCTGTGACGATTCAGGAAGAAAACAAACGGTTAAGAGAGCAATTGGAACTACTGCTACGAAAGGTCAGTACATTTCTAAATTTTTAGTGCCCTAACGGTTTCATTTATTTGCATGCGCGTATAGAGCCAGTAAGGGCTCCCGCTGTAACTAACTTGCACATCCTCCGGCTATCACAATGCTTTTCTGAAAGCATTTTAATAGGGACTTCAAACCGTTCTGATGCTTTCTTTCGAAATACGAACCACCGAAAAAAGCGATGGTTGTATGGGATTGTGTTCACTCAAATTGGGCTCTCATGGCCGAATTGTAGACTGCCTGGAGAGAATTTCGCTAGATTTGTGTTATTAAAGGAAAGTATTGCCATTTTATTTCGTTTATCCGAATAGTTTTTAGTTTTTAATAGTCAAACTTCCAAAACTTTCCCATCTTTTTTAGTGGACAGTCACCAGTAACTGCGCCCTTGCCTTTATTGGTTAGTTTAAATCTTTAAACTATCTAAAACTTTCGCGTAGGTGAGAATAGGAAATCAAGGAATCATAATAGAATTATTTTGTATAACAATGGAAGTTAAAATCATAATGATGTAATAATTCAAAAAAGTTGAGGAATAGTTTCTTTCAAGTTTTCAGACTCGAATTATTGTTTCCAAAAAATAAAGGAAGTCATTCATTGACACTGTGTTAAAAAGAGCAAGGAAAGTTACCTATACCTTGTGTATCAATATAAAATATACGTATATGTTGTATACACTCACGGCAATGGAAAGGGAGGATTTATTGTTTGCGTTGTAATGACGTGTAACTTTGCTGAACCAGATTACATGAATGTGGCAACTAGCAATATAGATTTAACCCGGGTATTTTGATGTTTTGTTAGAATTGTGTGTATAATACATTGTTTGAGCTTCGATAAAAAATATTTAATGCTCTTATCTAAAACATTGACGCTTACATGAAAGTAAGGGTAACTTTATGTGAAAAAGAAAACGAAGTGATGTGATAAGCAACGGAACAAATGGGAGAGGGTTTGTTGTTCTGCTTATTTTTTTATCTGCGGGTTATAAAAGTGAACGTTATGTTCAAGTTGAATTAATATCATGTCCAATATTATTATAAATCATGTTCTTCTGTACCGTATGGGTTCTCTGTTCTGCCGTCTTATCTTTATTTTTTCGAAATAGTACCAAAGATGACAAGAACGTACCTATTCCCTATGTATTACTGCTTAGTTAATCACTGGTCAGCAAGATCGATGGGATGGTGTAAGTAAATAAAACGCCATATGCTCTGTTTGCAATGCTAAAGGAACTCAATTTAGTACACATAGGAGTAGAAAAAAAGTTTTCGTCCATCTCTTCTGTTTACATTTTCGATAATGTGTTTACTTTGGGACTTGGGACTCTCATTGTCACTCCTATGTATTACAATACGATGGTAACATTGTACATTGTATTTAGTGCGTAATATGTAACATATATATGTACGTGTTTTATTTCTGCTCCGTATTTTTTTGTATAGAAATATCAAATGTTTGGTACCTTTTAGGATCATTTAAATCTTTCCTTTAATAAATTAGCTATAAGTAGTGGGTATTACATTTCATGCCTCATAAAATTGAAATTAGATTTCGGAAAACTGTTTTCTGTAGACTATCTAAAATACATTATGATAATAAATACTCAACAATAGATGCTAGTTATTATAATAATTAAAAATTTATACAAATATTTTGTAGTTGTTGCTCATTGCAGTTATACTTTGTCTTTCATGAAATTTCTTGGGAATTTTTGATGACGGAAACCTATACCAGAAAATGAATAACAGTCACATGTGGAATTGAGATGTTTAGAAATTCTCTAAAAAGTTCAATGAAAGTTGATAAAGTCCTTTACGAACGGGCTTAGTTAAAATATTTTTAATTTTAATCGTCAGTTTCTTTTCAGTTGAAAGTTAGGTCCGATGACACTGGTCGTATAAAACAGCTCCAATTGCATTTTTTTAGAATTTTGATGTTAGGAGCTCGAATAAAGCTGATTAACGCTGAAAATTCTACATAATTCAAATCTTTAGTTCCAATAGTTGCTTTGCTCCCTAATTTCAAGTCGTTTGTAGCATCAAACTGTGGTCCGTGAATTAAAGTACATGTACATTGTACATGCTGCATACATATAAGTTAAATTCAAAAATTCATCACATCTCACGTCTTTACACTGTAAGTTCAGCTCAAATACAATTTATTATTTTAAACTGACATTGAAATGGGAAATGAGCCGATTTTCAACTGAATTGTTGCAGTTTTGTAACTTGACACCACATTTACTTGTATCAGAGAATTGAACATTTCAGTTGTCAGGCCCATCGAAATTCATTGGATGATTGGTTCTGAAATTGTTTGTCATTCAACTTTGAATGCGCTGGAATTGTTGTTGAAGTCATTGCAAAACAGGCATATTAGACTATTGTTGTTCACACGTAGGTAGGTCATTAGCTAATTAGTAAATAGTTTTCACATTTGAAATTTTCGATTTATATAGTTATGAATGTATGTACAACTCACCTTGCTTTGTGCTTCACAGCGTGGCTGTTATATAGATTGTAGTTGTATAATATGCATGTATGATGTTTAATGAAAGCAAGCTTTTAATCCTCATAATAAATATTTCATTTTTATTATGGATATGTTTACATCGTAAATTGTATACAATGTGACGTGAGATGTATACTTATATAATACATGTGACAGTGTACAGTATGGTTGTGATAAAACTACAGTTGTTAGTGAGATATCGTATTTCTTATAATAGTTAGCAAATCGCTGATAAATATAGCCCTTCATATATGTATGTACAAAAAATACACGAACAGTTGCTCGTATATTAAAAGAGCTCTTAGGAGTAACTGACTGGCCTATTATTGAAGGAAATACGGTAGTGATCTTTGGATCCTTGTATGTGGCATATGTTGAGAATGGAGAATGGAGGATAGAATATTGGTGGCTAGCTGCCTTCATTATTACTTACACACACATGTAAGTGTATATATACACTTACATGTGTGTTAAGTTATAAGTAATAAAAAGTATATATGTAGCTTTGAAGGGATGGAAATTAGCACCTTTCGCCATCTTCGTCATTTACACTATCGTAATAAATATGGTAAAGAATTTTTACAAGTCCCTCTAACAGGTAATAGGCAAGATATATTTGCTCTTTCATGACATACTAAGTCTTAAAAGCATAATACACAATACATAGCAGCAGCATATCAAAATTAAGAATGTAGAGTGGACGTACTGAATACTGAATGTACTGAATTTTCCTGGAGAACATGTAGGCACATTTGATACAAAAACGAAAGGCAGCAAAACGGAAATTGATGCTCGAAAAGTCTATCAGTTTAGAATTAAGTACGAGTACTTCTTTGGTTGACGATGAACATAGAAAATTGATACATCTAAAATGTTCTTGACTTAAAATTTGAAATTCGACGTTCAAATGGTAATAAATTGATGTCTATTTAGACGGGAGCCGGAGTTTGTACATGTATCTCTTTATTTTGACGTAGAATCTGTGCATATTGCGGATGTACCTGATACGTAGTATTAATATATCTACTACTATGTAATTTAAAAAGGACACATATAATATTATGTAACATGATAAAGTCATAAGAACATGTGGACATAAGTATGTCACCTTTTTTTCGCTTAGTTACTTTTTCAAGCTATTTTTCAAGCCTAAGCTCGTGTCGTGAAATCGACTCATTACATGCACAAGCAGAAACTTCCGGCCGTCATCCTAGTTCCTTTTTTCACCCTGATGTACATATGCACTTATATATACAGTGTATTATTATACTGTATGTCTGTGAGTCCTCTTCTACACCTTTTGATTGTGGTGTAGGTTGTATTAGTAAGTACTCTTTTAATATAGTAAGGTAAAATAAAAGTTTTATCTAAAACCCAAATATATATACACACATCTGTATGCATACTCCTTATTATTTGGTGAATAACTTACTGGGTGATATTTTGTTTGTATGGTTTTATGCTTCCGTTTCTTTCTCTTGTAGCTATGAATGGCTCTGTCGATGAAAATTCAAAATTTGTCTTCAAAAATAAATAACGCCGTTTAAATTCTTGGCAAATTTGGTGTTCTCTTGACTTCATACGTATTGGATATGATGTACAATTATTATCGCTTTATAATAACAATCATTTTTATTAGTTTTCGTAAATCGTAAAAACCAAATATATGTATGTAATAAGCATGTTAGTTTCTTATTGCTTGATTCATCAAAACTATATATCAGACATATTTAAATTTAAATATGGATATAATAGAGGGAAAGGGACATGACACCACCCATTAACTCAACGCAATAATAATAATTCTGCCTCATATTAGCACACGTATAAATATCCAATATTTTTTAAGCATGTAGGTAGATGGTAGATTGATGTGTATGAATTTCATAAAAGTTTCTCCCCCTCGCTTGCTCTCTCTCTCTCTCTGCTTCTCCGTGCATTGTTTGCATGAAGCTTTAGGATGAACTGTATAAAGCTTATAGCCACGTCATCATCCGTGATAAAACGGAAATCCTTTTAGGTATTACGTAGAGAGAAAGAGAGAGATAATCGTAATATTTGTGATGTTTTTGTATTGACGACGACAAGATTCCTCATGTTTAAACCGTTACGTACTTAAATAATAATATATCCATCTAAAATTATGGATTGAATGAATGTTAAAAGATTGAGTATGAGAATAAAATAATATATTCTACGTAAAATATAGTATGACTTACAATACTAAAACTATTTATCCATACATACTATAAATATATCACCAATTGTCATAAAATATAAATGTTAACATTTTGTCGCTCGAGCTTCAATCCGCCTTTTTTAGGTACTGAGTATACATCATAATATATTCGTATTATATTTTTATGAACTTTCATATTATTTGTAAACTTGAACACTTTGTCAATCAAAAAGCGTTTTTGTTGCTGTTCGGACGTCCTATACATATTTTATTGTTATGTATACGTAATAATATTATGTCATTAAACTTGAGTTTGTTGATTCGACTTTTCAATAAATCCATAAATTCTCAAAGTGTTCCGTCCTTGTCTTGTAAAATGACAAGATGGATAAATAAATATTTTTACGGATACATTTCAATTTGTCCACAAGAATGAAAAACTCTTGTCAAAACAATATCGATTTGTCGATGAGTGCTGCATATTGGATTATTTTATCGATTGTAAATCATATGTATGTATGTATATTGTTGCTTTCAAAGAGCTATAGTATGTATGGAATCGAATAATATTCATGTGAATAGTTTTAGTCAGTGTTAGCATAGGTTCTTGGAAGACCTCTCTTTGGAGGTATTTCGAATCTCAATAAAGAAATTATCAATAATTTGCAATTAGAGATATTATATTTCAGTGTACATGAGAGGTTACAAGGGGTTATCCAGATATGTTCTGTAAGTGTTTGTCGATTCTCAAAATGTGTAAGTGATACTTTTGTTGAAAGGGGAAGAACATAAATTTTATGTTGCTGCAATAATTTCAGAGTTAGCCTAAACATGAAGGGGGTGAGAGTTCAAAGCTGACTTGACAACTAGCGAGCAGAGTTCGAATTCAAGTCAAGTGTAGAATTCGAGTCTAATAATATGTACATGAAATGGTCATAGTTTTTAAGTACTAAATTGTTTATTGCCAGTATGTATAGTGCAAGAGCAGCAAAGAATTAAAAATGACGCTGGCAAACTTTTACTGTTCTAATTGTAAGTATCTATAATAATATTGTTATTATGAAAAAACTATATTTGGATTTTAAACATGGCGGAATATATAAAAATATATACTACAATCTTACTCGCATGCATTTTTCTCCAAATTTTCTGCATGCACCGCGTATTTTGTACTTATATTATGCATATCATCATCCTATCAATTACTTTGCAATGAAGGAGTGTGTGTGAGAGAGAGAGATAGAGAGAAAGAGAGAGAAATTTTGTCGTTCGTTTTGCAGAGAAATGTAAAATGCGAGGTATGGAGAAATGTGTCAAAGGAAAATAAATGAGAAGTCATTACATGGTAAATGGTTTATATAGATAATAGATAGATGTATAATATTATTATTCATCGTCTGCATTGTTACCGGCACTGCTATTAGTTCATTGTAGTATTATTACTGCTATTAGTAAATAAATTTGGGTGTCACTTTGTAAATACAGTAGCAATAATAAAAATGGTACAAATTGGTACGTTTGACACTTAACACGGAGAGCTGAACACATCACAATCATTGAGCCAAATAATGTTTGAGAGTCAAATGAGTCCTTTTGTTTTACACTTGAGTTCTGTCATCATTTTCCCATCGGGTGATGATTTGAAATGTATTGTTTAATAAGTGACATCCTCTGTACATTGGAAAAAATAATATAGGTATTATTATGAAGAGCACAATTTTTCTGTGCGCAAATCTCTATAGCGCTCTTTAATAGTCACACCCATATCAAACAATATATATGCAAGTATCAATGTATGCATGTTCAGTGACATGCACACTGGGTAATATTCTCCTGCCAAATATTCTGCGTATTTGTATGCATATTTTGTAAAAAAATAATATTGTTCATCGTCATGTTATAAAGATAATATGTAATCCTTATAAATAATGCGATATTCCCACTTTCCAGACCTTAACGGATGCTGTAGCTAGTAGCTAGTAGAATACTGGAGCTGCATTATAAATGATGTTAGAGATGAACAATCTTAGAAGATTTTTTTACAATTTACAAGTTTAATGTAATCACATATATCTACATATATAAGGATATTATAGGGATTGAAGACTAAATTTTTAGCACAATTTTGTATTCAGAATTGAGAATAATATGCATAAATAAGTTTTGTTGAGCTTTTAACGATAATAGTACATAATATACTATGAGTGCGAGTAATTTTGACCTGAGCTTATTGTTAAATGTTGTCTGCATAATTTTAAGTGTTGAATTTCTCGTGTGTTCTGCGTGTGAATGTTTTGTTTGGTGTGTTGGTTTGTGTACGTTACCTTTTTCTTGGTCTACTAACGATCTTCTCATATTGTGTATTTTAGGTACACATGTAGGTATTATATTGTGCTATGTGTGTGGACTAAGACTCAAATGCGTGCCTATATGAGCTATGTAGGTATATTATAAGTTATAACTGTATAAATATATGCTGGATGCTATTATTTGGATCCTGTGGAAATGGAATCTTAATGATTCTGTAAAATATGCATTATAGACTGAAGAGAGGGCAAGTTCTCCTCTAATGATAGTAGTAATAATTAGGAAGAGTTTAAATGTGAAATAATAATGAGTTTGTTTTCGAGGTTACAAACGTTGCGGGGAGATGAATATTATGAATATTTCATTGGCTTCAACGTCAATGTCAGTCAGTCAACAAGCTCTCTCCCTCACTCTCTGCTCATCATTCTTTTTCTTCTATAACTATGTAAAACTACCACCAATTGGACTTTACCATCATCGTCGTCGTCGTCGTTATTATACAAGAAATACATAGACAGACATGAAGCTGTAACATCGCTATGGATTTTAGTTCGTTCTTAGTTCTCAATGTTTTACTTTTTCTCTGCACGTTCATGTCCATGCTGAACTGGATTTTCTCTTTCTTTCCTCTCTCTCTCTCTCTCTCTCTTTACATGTCTGATGATGGCTTGTCTATATTCTCTACCTGTCTGTATGTTACATACAACTATAGACAATAACATGTACTAAATGTAATTCCTATGAAATATATGGAGAGAGCCTTTTTATTGAATATATTTGTTATTTTCTTTGGCGAAAATCGGCTGACTTACAATATGTAAGGTTTGTTTCGGTAATTTATAATACATATTATCTTCATTGTTATTATTGATATGATAATGGTTTTTGCTCTTGTAATACCTAGAGATGTGTCTACACAGGCATAGATGTTAGTACATAGCCTATTGCATATATATTATATATGCAATACTTTTTATACAAGGAGCTTCATGAGAAATGTCATACTACATGCTATGAAATCCATTTGCCATGTGTTTCACTAATATAATATGTATGTTATTGCACGTGGAAAAAGAGTGTGTATAGAAAATACAGACTTACACACACACACATAGAGAGAGAGAGAGGCTTCATTCACGTAAGTATGGCTAAATAGTAAAACTCTGTGTCATAATAAGTGTAAGAAGGCTATAGAACTATATGGTTGAAATATTTCACTAAAAATCACTTAATGGCTCTGAATGCAAAGTATGTTGTTTGAAAGGATGTTTATCTCTAACTCCTGTAATTAGAACCTTCATTTCCTTTTCCCCGTATTCCTAATAGGACGTACCTTTCATGTATTAGGCTTCTCTATTCACTATTGGTTTACTCTAAACTCTGAATATTTTTATATCATAATCGTATCTTATCATATGTATATACAAAACTTATAATGTATGTATTGTGCCTATGTGCTTCTCATCAGTCTTTTCCATCATCTTCTATTTTCCAATCATTGTTAATGTTAAATAAATGGTATTTACTATTTACATTGCAGGGTAAAATATTAAAATTTATTTCGCTCATATCACATTAGATGCATCAACACATTTATAATATTGTACATTGTACATACATACCAATTTCCAATTTCTCTCTTGTTTTTGAAGCTAAATCTGTTCACAATTTATCTGAGTTATTAAATGCAGCACATGTATAGAACTTAAGACTATTCTGTTTACTCAATATAGCAATAATCATGGAGTATCGCCCAGCATATATTATTATTATGAATTTAGGATTTATTTTTATGAGGATTGTTCCGACAATATGGTTCGGTCGGTTAGTTACCAGCATGATTGATTTACCTGGCATTACCGATTCAAAAAAGCTTTGTATAAACAGTTGTGACAGTAAAGTTTGTAGCTAAAATGGTGTAGATTTTAGGTACAATGCATGAGGAAATAATATTCTTTTATCGCAATAAAAAATAATACCAATACTAAATGGAAATAATTAAATTTGTAGAAAGCAGAGTAGTTTGAGGTTTATTTTGTTTGATTTTGATACGTCGACATACATGCATTACAATTATTTGGGAGGTATGATTCAGAACTGTATTCAAGCATGAAATAAAGTCAACATGGAGGATTTACAAGGAAAAAGATTGTTCTGCTAAAAGACTGGTATATTCGATTTCTGGCTAGTTGTTGCCCTATACTATAAAGCGATAGAGTAATTATGAGTAAACTAGATAAAAGTTGGAGCGGTAAATGACGTTTGAACTTTATTTTTCATTTGTTTCTACTCGGGAAAGTGCTCTAATCCAAAGCCAACAACGGAGCTCGAGATTGCGGCCGTTTGAGCGTATGTCAACTTGATTTGATGTATTTTTTGTGTAAACCAATTATGTTACGGCGACTGTCCGTTTTAGAATCACACATGATTACTATGCATGGTATTATTGTAAACTCAGAGGAATATTGCATATAGACATTTTTGTATCGTGTGTGTCGTGTAACGTAAATAAAAAATTAGTAACCGGAGCTTTATTAGGGGAGGATATTGGATATTAGCAGTGGAGTCTTTCTCCATTTTATTGTACCACGTACATACCACTTTCACCCTCAAATTTTTTAAAAACATTAGTGGTAGCTCCACTGGTAACTTACGGTATCGCATATACTTACACAGGTACTAGTACAGGACATGTGCTACATGCATAGAATATACGTAGACAGACATAAGTGTGGAATCATAGATAAAAAATCTAAATCGTGGCAAATGCACGATTCTGGTACTCGCTTTGTAGCGCTACACGGAGTGGGTAGCGAAACTGTTACGTTAGCAACGTCCGCAATTAAATTTTCTGTTCTGGCCTAGTCTCAATTGGTGCCCAATTTTATATATTTGGCAACTACTTGGTACTTGGTACAGAATGGTGCACAACTTTATGCATTTGGTGCCAAATTTTATGTATTTGGTGCACAATGTTATGCATTTGGTGAACAATTTTATGTATTTGGTGCACAATGGTGCACAATCCCGATCGGAAAAGTCACACATAATTATGCATGGTATTACGCATAATGCCCTATGCATAATTTTCGGACGCCATCCTATGCATAACCTGGGCATAATTATGCATAATAAATAATCCCATATACATTTTTATGCATAATTATGTGCAGGTCATGCATGAGATGGCGTCCGAAAATTATGCATAAAAAAGTTTAGACTTTTCCCATCGGGTACAATGTAATAACAATCATGTGTTAGAGCTTATTCGAATCGCTGATTTCCCGACTCTATTGGACACTGACTCAGAATTTAATGCATAATACAATAACTTAATTTTAATGATTTTTGCCCATTGATGAGGCCAAATAATATTAAAATTAGATACTGTCTACTGTCTAGTACTTACAAGCCATTAGAAAAAGCATCTCATACATTTTTGACACGCTTTTGGTCGAAAATCCCAACAATTTTGATCAAATTATGATGTGATTTTGATGAAATACCATGAAAACCTCATCAAAAACTACCAATCTTGTCAAAGCCGCGTCATGAGCTTTGATACAATTTTTTTCTAAGGGTTGTTCAAAAGTTTTGAACTTTTCTGGAAATTCCAAGTGGTTCAGAAAAAGAGTTGAAAAGAAATTAATTAATCACGAAGACAAAATTTACCCCTGAAAAGGTAAAATTTTCGTTCTGTAATGAAGAAAATCACCGTCTTTAAGTACAGTAACCCAAGAAAACCGATCCCGCTAATAAATCCGAAAAAATAAACCATCCAGAGGTAATGACAATAATTAGTATCTGGTTTGGGCTTCTGGGTAAGTTTAGCTGCAAGTTTTTGTTAGTTTTTGTTCAATAGTATTACACACAAGAATATACAGGCTTAACTTGAATTGATTTGTAACACAGAGCACTACTTTGTTTGGGAATAACGGCGTCAGAATCCGCTGTTAAAACAACGAAGGAACCTAGAGACTGAATGAAAATAACGAGGAATGACAGAAAAGTAGGTAGAATGAGTATCGTTTTAGACCTGAGGGGATGAATGTAGATTGTGCATACATAAACCGTCAGTGTTTACCGCATATTTGAGTTCCTACAGCCGAAATATTATGATCATTTGAAAGTGACTGAAGAAATTTGAACATTAAATATGTGACGTCCCTTTTTAGGTAATAAAGTCAAGGTCACATTTTGATTTTTATGAATACCGTGCCTGGGTGTTATTTGGCGTACCGTGAGGTTATTTGGAATAAAAAATAAGGTTTCTTCCAGAAAAAACCATCTCTAGAACTACATGTATTTCGATGCTAAATGTGTACATCAACCCGATTCAAAATAATAATAATTTATTGATCATCAGGTCAGGATCATTTTCCAAGGAAAAGCTTTCCAAAGTCACTAACCAAAAATATTTGTTGAATACAACACGCTTGCCATTTTCTGCAAAAATTGAGATCTCAGATCATCTTGAACTATTGATCACAAACCGAATATCGATGCAAACCGCAGCTTTTCTCGAGCGCTGAATTGCCATCGACCGAAATTCACTGAGAATTTTAAACGTCATTGATCTCTCTTTCAGGCTATCTCATACATTTGGGTGGATTTGATCTCTCGACTACCTTTCTTGGTTCCTTTGGAACCAAGTCGCTAGTCCACTTGACCAATCCACCCAAGCCTGACTAACCATCTCAAATTTCTGCCTTTGATTAGAACGAGTTATGTACTAATCATGGTTGGCGGACATTACACTGAATTAGCTGGAACGTACGTCTAAATATTTTGAGTGGCGTTGAAGTTGTATCGAAGATACTTTGAATTTAGCCATGTTCAATCTCTCATACCGGCACAATCTGCTACCATAGTTGATAGTAACTGCATAAGACGGCCGTATTATCTATTGCAGACTTTTCTTTGCATCTTCTCATTGCTTTCTAGTTAAAAACTGCAATTGAGCTGGTAAGTAATTTTTATTTGACAAACAATTTGGTCTATTCTCACAGGCAAAAGTTACTCGACAAATGGGTCGCTTTTTATCTGTACACAAGATATACTGTACTAGCACTGTACACATTTATGTACGATCAATAGGACACGAGCAGGAGAATTATATCTCGATATCGGTATCTCTGAAAGTAGTAGCGAATAGTAGACAACATTTAATTGAGTAAACTACATACAAATTTGTAGTTTACTCAAAAGTCAAGTTTGAAAGGATCAAAATTTAATAACTTGAGTAGATAGTAGATAGCATTGGCACGGGCAACTTTGAGGCATTTTTACGTAAAATTTTCGGATTATTTATGTTTTGAGTCCTCACTGATTGTGAGCTGCAAAACGATGCGGAGGATGATATCTTTGTCTTTTTGAAAAATTCACCGAAGCAAGCAGTTCCTCATCTATTAAATATTCGGCGTGTTGGCTTACAATTAGTCAATGGTACGTGCAGTTTTGGCCTTTTGACGTCGTCTGCTATGAAGCTTGGCCAATTTGTCGACTTATCAAGATCAGCATAGTAGGTTGTATCTTGTACGTAAACTACTTTATATATTCACTGACAAGGATACTTTGGGCGAAAAGAATAGAATTCCGACGCTGATTAGGAATCTTTACGACAAAAAGTCCGTGTATAGTAATTATTAGTTCATAAAAATCCACAGCAAAACTCTTGCCATTTTAGCTGTGATAATTTCAAAGCTTATTGATTTACTGCTTCCGTCACCTGCCTCATGCATCATTCACAGTTTGCTTGTTTCTAACATTCATGATTGGCTCTATGGGCCTTAATTTCTTTGAGATTACGGATTTGCTTTTGCTATCGTTTTGAAGGACAGTGACGGATGTGTTGAGGTACTATACTGAACAATCACTGGTTTTGTACAAAATTTTGTTGAACGGCGTCCACCTTTGGCGTTTTACGGTTTATGTAAGTATCGTGCAGGCTTTAGCTTTAGGAAAGTTTTTAACGTCTAGGTTTGTTATACTTTGACGCCGTTAGAGTTTGTCCACGCTAAAACCGTCCTGTAATACAGTGAAGTTTTGACCCCGGGCAATATAAATGTACATACTACATACATTATCTTTATATTGGATTTGGTTTAGAGGAAGGAAAAGTCAATGCGTAGTAAAAAACATTAGAAGCCCATTACGAATAATTTTCAAAACTTCCCAATTAGATTTTGTGTTTTATGTATGTACCAGGAATGTTGTACCATCATCAGAGTTCATCTTTGAGCATGCTCATCATACACGGAGTTTCCTGAAAATGTCGTGACACTGGTTCTGGTTTGACTGTCTGGCGTCCAACTTGACCTAATTTTGTATCGAATCGGTATTAGTTTGGAAGAGTTGCAAAGTCAAAGGGGGCCATAATTTTGACGCCGCTTGAATATTGTTATTTATACATGTCGCAGCTCAAGGTTAAAGAGACATGAATCCTCATCATGAACATATTTTACATTTACTAATAGAAAGAAAATAAATGAAGTCTGTACAAAAGTCCAAAACTTGCTACATAGTTAGTAATAATTGCTCACGTACATCACTTTTTTCAATGCACCTTGGGAAAAGCTGACTTCAGCATGTATTTATGTATGTATAGATAATATTTATTTAATTTACAGTACAATAATATTATAGATACCCCAACAAAACCAAAAACCTGGCATCAGCATAACTTTTGTCAACAGTAAATAGGTATTAGGTATATCTAATTCCACATCATACATGTGTATAACGTTGGCATTTATTCTTGCACATTTCAAAACAAAAATGAGGTGGACAGGAACTAGGTATATGCTACACATTCATATAGTTCATGTATCATGTATCATGACATGTTGACATTCTTTTATAAAAGTTTCTCATGTTTTAGCACGAGAGAACGGCAAAGTCGTCGGGATTATTTTAAATTTGAATGAGATTGAGAAAATAATGAGAAAGGCCGGAATGCTTGTATTTTAAGTTACAATGTTATTTTGCAAGTGCCGTAAAAAAGTTGTTTGTTATTACAAATAAATATTGTTACTCACTGAATTCTCCACTGCGTCTACACCCAGTTCCATTTAAAAACAGAGTTGGCAGTTTGGGAATAAAAAATAGGAATAAAATACGTAGAAAGGAACTGCACAAAACTATTGGTCACAAAAAGTATCAAGGATCCATAAATGCTCATAAATATTATGACACCTTGTAAAATATGTTCAAGTTTCATGCAGCAAATTAAATAGTTAAATATTTAAGATGTCCTCCCTACAGAACGAACTCATTTTAACAATTACAGGGACATAGCATTTTTTAGAACTTCGACGCCGATCCATAAATTTTTCTGAGGATAATATACCCCAATACACGCAGGAACGTTGATGCAGGAGAATCTTCCAATCTCATTGCCAACCTACAAAATCATTCGTCATTCTCAATAAAATTCAAGGGCAATGCAGTACAGTTACGAAACTTAAATGTGAAAACACTCTTTTAGGAAAAAATATTTTAGTCTCCTAAAATTTTAAAAAATTCTGGCCGAAACGCTCATCGAGTTTTATGTATATGCTTTTTATGTTAAAAATTACAAAAACTAGCATGTTTTAGCAAAAGGGGCTTTTGTTAAGAAATGATGAATATTTTTTTGGATTTTTTGCTCCGTTTTGTCCATTCTGTCCACAACATTATAAATTATAATTTGTTTGAAATTCGCCCAACTCTGCTTGAAGAATTTGCCGTCGCAAGTTTTGGTTTGTTTTGATGACCGCATTTTTTCCCTCCCTTGACGAGAAATTCAAATGGTCACTGTCTCATGTGTCATATAA
>JAQIVE010001101.1:0-27747 GCA_034698285.1 Sminthurinus bimaculatus
TGAATCGCCAAGACGATTAACCGCGTATCTCCCATATAAGTTATATAGGAGTTACGCGGTTCTTCATCTTGGACGTTCAAGTATAGAAATAAATGTTATAAAAATAAAAGAGTATGCATGCGCAATTAATGAGAGAGCATGCAATATGCATGGTTATATCATGGTAGTAATAAAAACTGGAGAAAATCTCAAAAAGTATAATAGCGAAGACCAAAGTAGTTGACATAAAAAGACATTTGGTTTTCTTGGACTAACAGTGGAAAAATAGTAAAAACAATTGCCGAAAAATAGTGAACCTATCGTGGTGAAAGTAGAGAGAAAGAACGATCCTTCAGTACTTTCTCTTTTATTCGAGACAAACTGAGCCTTTGTGTAGACGTGGATGTGTCGTAAAATCAACTGTTGAGAAACTGTCAACGCAATTTTGATAATGTACCTTCTCCATCAACTCGATACAAGCTTGTAAATCCATACCGAAATCCATAAAGACCCAGTCAATACCTTCTCGTTTGTACTCTTCTTGTTCTAGAACGAACATGTGATGGTTGAAAAATTGCTGGAGTTTTTCATTGGTGAAATTGATACACAACTGCTCGAAACCGTTGTACTATTCGTGTTATAATTGCAGAAAAAAATGAAATTATTAAAAAATAAGCTCACAATAAAAACAAAATAACAAAGCAACGTAACATCGAACATGTACAATAATAATATTATTGTTATTGCTTTGTCAAAATAGATATAAACATGATAATTTATCGTTTGTAAAGAATCAAAATATTATTATGAATATAAGAATTGAAGAAAATATTGATATGATTATGTATTATGAAATAAGCAATGAAGCTTAAAAATGTGAACTGAAATGAGTATTATTTGAAAAATTCGAAATTTAAGAAGTGAATTAATCACGGAAAAATGTAAGGATGAGTAAAGGAATGTTTTAAAATACTTCAGTATTATCTTTTTTTGTTTCCCTAAGTTTGCTATATTTTCTGCAAAAGCACCATATACGTCAGCCGAAATGTGACAGCGATTTACTGCTACTTTTCGGACAACTAAATTTCCAGCTAAAATTTAGGGGAAAAATTGGTCATCCGAGTGACCTGGCTTTTCCAACCGAAAATGCTGCAGAATTCAGGCTTAAATTTTTATGCGTGCTTGCAGAAATTCGACTCAGAACATCCTAGAAAGGTTTTGCGAGTCCTTCTAACAATGGTTAAATTGGAAAAGGTTTATATACTGTATGCTTAATATAAACCGTTTGTGAGTCATTTATATATTGCTGCAAAATGGCCACCAGCCATTTTATATCGGCTTTGGAGGCAAGGAAAGCACGAAAAAAAAAACAAAATTACAATTTAATCATTACTAGGAGGGGTATCCACAATCATTTTAAAGGAGTTTGAGTAAATTCTATACATAATAGTTGTGGCAAGTAAAACTGACCAAGGGGTCATCAAACACATAATTCATATTTCATTATTGTATATATGTATATATATACTGAGTGTGAATCTTTTGATTTCGGTTAACGAACACCAACATAGATTACGAACGTATTATATCCATGCTCGCAAAATCCCTACTTCCGCTTGCGTCACTTTTTTAAAATTTCAATGAAAAAACCATGGTTACCAAGGTTTTTTCATTGAAATTTTAAAAAAGTGACGCAGGCGGAAGTAGTGATATTGCAAGCATGATTACATCTACAGGGAAGATGTTGGTGTGAAAAGGGGTGGAAAGATAATGTACTTTCATAAACCAAAAAGCACTAAATGTTACGTTAACTTACGTCAAAGATTTCAAAACCAGCGATATCCAACACGCCAATAAATTGGACTCTCTTTTGTTTAGTGTCCAAAGTTTCATTACATTTTTTCACCAAGTATTTGAACAACCTGTCAAACATGGCTTTTGACATGGCACCGACGGCATATTGAACCTACGTGTACAACATAAAAATTTCAAATTAATATCTTGCATATACTTATGTACATTGAGGAATTGATTTCACAAGATGGATGGACAATGTATAATATAAACGATACCAAAAACCTGGTATTCTTATTTATTGCAAGCTAGGGAATCATAAATAATAATGGGCGAAAAGCAATAAAACTATCTAAATTATTTATAGATTGTTCATGCATTACCTGGTTTAGGTTTTGACCCTTTGTGACGAATTCATTACCGACCTTGATACGGGGTTTCAAGAAGTTTTTGAACAAATCTTCGAAACCAACACCCAATAGTTTACCAACGCGCTCACCCTCCTACAAATACATTACATTAGTTTAGTAGACACAGTACATTTTTTTTTCTTTTTGTATAATATGTAATAGAAAAAATAATAGTTCGTTACAGAGTAAAAGTTCTGAATTTACTGAATTTACTTACAGCTGTACCATCAGCTTCAGCTTGCTCTTCTCGTCCCTTTTGTTTGAACTTCATCTCTCCCATGTGCATGACTGAGGCAGTGATCTTGTAAACATCTTCCTTTTCTTGCTTGGTGAAACCCAAAATGTCGAAGGCTTCCTATAGTTGTGTATATGTAAGGGTAAAATATTAGCTTACATGTTTAGCAAATGCTTCGTACATGAGATTGGTAAAAAGTGGAACATTGGGTGAATAACAAATAATTACCAAATGACATCGTATTAAAAGTACAAAACTTTGACAGGAAGCAGCATCACTTACGTACATACGTATTTCAATAATACGCACTGCGATTTATATATGAATCGATTTTCAGGTTATTTTATAAAAAATTTTGACAAGTATAAATAGTAAATACACAATATATATTTCATGTATAGAAAAAAAATGGAATTATTCTTAATTCTTGTAAAGACTGTAAATAATACAGAATCATTTTTGGAAAAAAAGTACAGTTTATTTGGAAATTTTCAGTACTGTACTTGGAAGTTGAAAACAAAGAGATAGAGATAAAAAGACTAATAAACGAAATAATGATACATTACAACATGCAACATGAAAAACAAATTAAATAATGGCCATTGTATGTATTCATTGACAATGTCAAAACTTTCACAAGATGGAAGTACAATGATTAGTGGTCCCAGTTTGGCAGAATTGATGTTAGCCAGAGAAATACTTACATCTGTAGCTGTCATTTCTGCACCGTCGTCAACATCAGGAATTGTCGTTTTCCCTTGGGAGACGAAATGGTAATCTCGGACATTCTTGCTCAGCAAACATATGTCTGGATAAAGGGTTCAGAGCCACAACATGCAACATGTAAAATCCAACAATGTACTTGTGTGGTCAATTTTTAAAACATCTATCCTATCTCCAGGCGTTCCGTATTTTCTAACGCTGAAGATTCTAACAAAATAAAACTAACCAACTACATAAAAATCGGTGCGAATTTCTCATTTTTTGAGAAGTTACTCAATACAAGTGCAAGTCTTGTACACCAAAAGGGGAAGACTACAATAATTATCTATTTAAAAAACACAACTCTATCACTTAACAAAAAATATGCAAACGTGTAGATTCACCCAGCGAGTCATCAACGCAGGTTTTCTTCAACTATAAATTTTTTTACATGTCGTACACATACCGGTGTACATATTATATGTATTTGTCACTAACACTCAAACACACACCACTGCCCATTTTTTCCCAACCAACAATATTTTAACATTACGAAGTACGCAAAACAAATATTGCAATAATTTTAGTCCAAAATTACTCATACATGCATTTATAAGTACAATAATAGTGTTATCACTCCACTTTTTACTCACATCAGTGCATGCCATTTCTTCTGCATCATCCATTGAGTCTAAAGTTAATTTTCCTTGTGACACATAGTGATAATCTCGGATGTTGTCACTTAATAAGCAGAATTCTAGAAACATGAGTGACCATCAGTAGCTATTCATATGAGCGTATATTTTATAAAAATGTATTAATAATTGCAATATTTCATGCATTTCTAGCTATTACTCTTTAAATATTACATCATTTATATTATTATTATTATCACGTTAATTGAAACATCTGAAAATTATGTTCTTGCCTATTGTTATTCTCATTATTATTATTATCCGCTATAATTATTATCGCAGATATTAATCATTCCTATTATTAGTGACAACACAATGCATGGAAGCCATAAAAATGGTTCTTTAATTAGTAGGTAATCATATTGTAAGCATCCATTAACTTCGTAACGCTATCTACTGTCTATGAAGTAAAAAAATATAAAACATCTACCATATTTGTTTCCGTCTCAATTTCTCGGTACTCTGAATAAAATTTTAACAGAATAAATGATAAATAATCGCATTGCGTAGCTTATCAAAGAAACTCCTTCCCTTCCAATCTACCTTTTATATACGTTACGTAAGAGACCTAACAAACACTGCCTGCGAATTTAAACTCACATCTGTTGCTACTGCCTCTTCTCCATCATCAACTCCTGGAATTGTGGTTTTACCCTGTGATACATAGTGGTATTCGGTAATAGCACTGTTACCGAACTCACAGAGGGCTAAAGATAAATAGGGAATTTTATCAATTGGCTGGTGTGTAACGATTTTTTAGCGCTGCGATCGATTAGAACACAAAATATATGAAGTCTATGGAGATAATCAGATCATGTCCCCCACAACTATTCTACTTATTTTTTGCCAACATTGTATGGATTTTTGTATAGTCATTGTTGTAGAAGAAATAATTTTCTGTACCAGTGTATTTATTTATTATGATATCGTTCGTATCATACCTTTCATTCCAGAAACAGCTCCAGACATCATTTGATAGAAAATATGGTACGAGCGTTCAAGAGGCTGTTGGGAAATGACACGAGCCTTCTCCAGTAAATCTACAGAATTTCAAGATATTGCCAATAAATGCTTTGTACAAGAATTGTCATTTAAAGTATACAATATAATACGCATAAAGGAACACTCCATAGGCATTGAAAGCTATTTATTTGTTTGTTGAACCAAAACTTACAAGTTTCGATATCGGCTCCAGCCAATTTGCCAGTGGAACCAAAATGGATACGGATGAATTTACCCTAGTTCGTGAAACACAAAATCACTCTATTATATCTTTAACATATATTTCATTGGAGCATATTATCCAAGTATATTATACATACATTATAATATTGAATTTGTACTTCTGGTTTTTACAGAAAGCACAACATAAAGTGTAGTAGAAAAATTCCTTTTTAAAACTTACGAAACGAGACGAGTTGTCATTACGGGTGGTCTTGGCATTACCGAAAGCTTCAAGCACAGGATTTGTTTGTACAATTTGATCCTCAAGGGAACCCTAAAAAGCACGAAACCCATATTAATGTAAAAGTACTATTTAAAATATGTGAGTACGACTGTTAGTAATTACATAAACAATCAACACAAACATGTAATATATAGTAATATTTAAGGTAAGCAAGTATGTTAGAAGCTATCTAAAATCTATAACGTTATACTTTATAGACAATTCAGAGTTCCTTAGTTCGGCCATGACGCAATGCCATTCTTCAGTAGTCATCATGATTTTAACTGGGTATTCAAACGCAAGTAACACACAAAAAAATTAGTTCTTGTTAGTATATTCAACATAAATACATACGAATTTTTTTTCCAGGTGTCATGAAAAATATTGAAAATTCAAAATGAATGTAATAGAAATGTAATGTAAAGGGGAAAATCGTAATTCGTAGCGAAACTGGTAAAATTGTAAACTTTTGATAATTTACTTAATAATATTTACATGATTTTACATCTTTTGAGTTTTAGAAATAGGTTCTTTAAATTCCAGGTTCATAACAAAAAACACGCACACATGAATTTGAAAGATTAATAAATTAAACATCTATAAAACACTAGAATTCTACAATGTAACTACTAATTACTATTATAAACGAATATATGGGATGATTTGGTCATCTTTACTTCGTTCGGTTTCATAATTTGTAAAACGGAAAAATCATTCACATAAGTACACATTTACTTTTTCTGATGTTCGTGCTTACACAGATTCACAAAAAAACCGACAAAAAATAACAAAATTTTTCTGGACAATCTCTCTGTAGTTAAAAGAGTGTTCCAAACGTCTTGACCACAAACAATCCAAACCCAACACCTAACAAGTTTTCTGGAATTATCAAATTCACCTTCTTGGAATCATCTTTCTTTCCGGTGGCACCGACGTTGGCAAAGTAAGCAATAACTTTCTTCGTGTTCTCAGTTTTTCCAGCGCCAGATTCACCTCTGTTTTATTAAGAATTCGTGTTGTTGTTTTTGTGTTAATACGAAATTATTTAACTAAATAGATATAGATATTTTACAGATTAACACCAGAAATAGAAATAGGTTGACCGAAGACCGAAGAATATAGGAAGCAGTCGGTCAAAATTATATAGGAATGAGTTTACAAATTGACGGACGGGTACAAATTTCGCGGGGATTAAAATTAAATGGGAAATGATAAAAAAGTTTTCCTGTTTTTCATTTTTCATGGTTTTTCACAAGATTTACTAGTGCTTGGTTCGTAGTTTTTCATAGGTTTTTCGTCGATTTTCGATATTAAAAGGAGATTAAAAATAATTAAAAAAAACATGCCATTAGCAGTTTTTTGTGAGCTTTAAAGTGTTCATTTGCATTTTTAATTAACCATTAAACATCTTGGTAATGTTTGTGTATAACATATGTGTGTAAAAGCTGAATAAAAGTGAAGATAAATTGAAACTTAACAATAGTAAATGAATATTTAGTGTAATATAGTACATAATATTATGTGATTAGTAGTTAGCATGGCTAACTATCGTTTCCGTATAATGTATTGCTAAAAAGCAACCTAAATGCAAATTGCAAATAGTTTACCGTGCTAAATTGAGATTTGTGACCCGAAGCTGCAATATTTGCAAAATATTGGATGACCTTCTTGGTGTTCTCAGTTTTTCCGGCACCAGATTCTCCTCTGTTTTAGTAAGTCGTTGTTTAAGCTTTTTTATCTCATGATTATTCACACTTAATGGTAATATAAAAGTAATAATAGTTGATCTTTTTGTACATGGTGAACCAAATAATTGATTGATATTTTACTTCCTGTGCTTATAAAAGGTAATTGGTACCTACTATAGTATCTATTATAACTACCATAAATGTCATAAAGAAAATACTTTTTATGCAATATAAAGTGAAACTTTGAGCCTTGCTTGCTGTTCAGTAAGTCGTATTGCGATGGCTTTCCACTGTGAAGTTTACTTACAATCTTGAATCGTGTCTATAGCATATAGCATACATGTTGTATGCATGTCATGTGTGTACAGATTTAATACAGTACATTATACAGTATAGTCTATAAATCTGTGTATAAGTTTAATGGCTCACGAGACAAAATTGTACAGTTTTAAATGTAGGAATTATGGGAACAGGATGGGAAGTATTAAAACTTATATCCTTTTTGAAATGTTTTTTAATTGAGGACTTTAGGATAATCATGGTGCTTATCGTTTATTGTAGCGTAGACAGAATTCATTCATGGTTTCATCAAAGATATTTTTACTTACGTGATCAACATAGATTGATTTTCATGGTCTGCAAGGAAAAAGAGGATTATCATTAACATTGTTTCTTTGTACAATACATTTTGGAAATCAGTTTTGAGTTCAAAGCATTTTTACAGTAAGTATACTCTTTTTTATGTGTACATACTGCATACTAATTACTGATTAATGTAGTTTTAGTATATATTCAAAACTTTAAAGTCGGTTCACCACTTTTTTCCCATATTACTTATAAGTAATAGGACAGAACATTAGCAACAAACTTCTAGCTTTTCATGAGATGTTAATGTTTAAAATACTTTATTGTTTTATACCAGAGAGAACAAGTAGTATTATTTACTATTTACTTCATGGTTTGATTCTGCAATCTTCAAATTTCCTTAGTTACTGCAAATATTATGTATGTGTAGAATTCTGCGCTAACCATGGAGACTTGGTAATATGAGTAGTATACAATTTACGTCAACTAGAAAGGGAATATTCTCTGGTATATCATTGATTTTAACTGTAACAATGGTTACGATTTCCGTTAATCTTGTTCTATTTTATTATCTACTTTAGTTCTTTGTTTTTTTTTCTTTTTTACATTATTGTATGTATAAGGTACGTTTATCTGTCATAATTCAGATTGATTTTTATTATAATTTGCATTCCTGTTTTCTCTGTTAGTATATTTTATCTTTCTCTGTATCTCACTTTATGACTCTACGTTCTCTCTTCTCTTCCCCACTCTCTGTTTGCTGTTTCTATGGAATGCCTTTTTCCATCTCCTCTATCTCTGTATTTTTGGGTACTCTCAGGATCAAGGCACCTTGCCAAAAGAAATCAAAATAAAGCCCAAAACTATGAACTAGCGGTTTATTTTAGGAATGTTCCTCTCATGCTAATCTTTCCTACTACTTCTGACTGCTCTATACTTCAAAGGTGCATTGCCTTAAAAGGAAACGTCAAGACTTCCTTTTTCTTCGATTCACAAGAAAAGATTTACAGTTTCTGTAAATATAATTCTATGTATTTTCCTTTTCATTCCTTAGTAGTTACTAGTTAACTTGAAGTATTATTATTATGATTGTACATGGGAAGTTGATATTTTGGAGGAAATATGAAAAGCTTGTAAAGGTCAGTAGCATTTTACTTTTTTGCTACCTGTATCTATTACATTTTATCCATTTATGTGCAATTCATTCATTAATAACCTACGCATACTAATAATGTTTTTTAAATTAAGTATATTAGGGGAAAACCATGGCCTTTGACACGGGACGCGTGTACCGTATTCTTGTATGTTTTTTCTATTGCACCGAATGGAAAAAAACTTACAAGAATACGCTGCACCCGACGTCGTAACCATACGCAACAAACGATGGTTTCTCCCTATTATATATTCATTTTTTAAAAACATTTTTTCAAATTTTCTATATCATACACGCACTTATTTTGTATTTGAAATGACATTGTATAAAATTGAAGTTAAAAAACTTGAGTATATTGCAGTGCTTTTACAAATGTCTTTCAAATGTGTATAATATCTTGTCTGGCTTTTTTCTTTTGGCCAGTGAGTTTTTTATAAAATTGTTCTTCTATGATGCTTTCTCCATTAGCTTATTATGAGCTCCGATCATAGAATAAACATATTTACAAAAAAACTCGCAGGCCAAAAGAAAATAGCCAGGTAATACATATTAGTTTTGACAAATTATGGTGGTAAAACTTACTGGTCAACATGTCGGAGTAAGCTCCATCAGAAATGGCAAAAATATGTGGTGGAACTTCATTTCGCCTTCTGCCCTTGTAGATTTGGACGACTCGGTTGGTATAAATGGGGTAACGTTTGTAGGGGTTGATAGCGACGCAGAAAAGGCCAGAGTATGTCTGTATATTTGTTCATGTATCCAATAACAACAACAGTATATATTTTAATAATAGTTATATTAAAGCTGTTCCAATATTTTATAAACAAAATAAAATAATGATCTAAAAGGATAGGGTGGGGGTGAACAATGTTTTGTCAATTTTGAAACACGTTATTGATAATTATGTATGACCTGACAGTGATAAGACAATAAGTAAGGTGTGCATTTAACAATAATTTTGAACAACATACATAGTTAACACAGGTTTGCGTGTAGTATAGTATGTGTACGCTCAGACACATTTGAGTGTTCTGTACATTTGTTTGTGGATTATTTAAATGAGTATTGTATTGTAACATGTGAGAGTGACAAGCGTGGTGTGTAATGACAGACAATATTGTGTTTTGTTTCTTGAAACATTTGTGAAAAAATTCATGCGTAATAATAGTAAGGAACGTGAAATAACACATACACGTACAAAATATTTACATAATGTTCCGTATACCAGACAAAGGTGCGTATCTTAAAATGCATTTTCAGTGCCATTGAAGAGACATTTTGCACCGATTTTTGTTTGCAAGTAAAACATTACATTTTTGCAGTTAACATCTACGCTTTCCAAGTAGAAGTATATTTAGTATATAATATGCACGGAGTTTTTTCAAATCTTATTGTATCATTACAATAATATGTTCTTATTATCGTGTAATTGGAGATTTTAGCCTAACAAGCAGAAGTCTTCTACAATATTTAAAGGGTCAAGAATATTTTTATCATTGTATTTTTGAATTTTGTTTCTATTTTTCGATTTTACTGGTGCATAATAACTATATACAATATATGCAATATATAGTTAACGTTCAACTGTTACACTTACAACGTTTGTATCATGTACAATAATGTATGGTGAAAAGTTTTACTCAACAAATATTCTTGTTTAAAAAAAACAAGCAACATTAGTAATGTGATATATGGCATTTCTGATTTATTGGAGCTTTTGTTGAATGAAAAGAAGAGCATGTGGGTTGACTATCTAATGCAAGACAAGTTAGTGTACATATACGTTTTGGGACGTTTCACCATCGTACACACGGGGCATGTTTCATATTTTGTGTTACCGTTCAATTGGTGCCTTTCTGTGATTTTTATTTTTAGAATTAGGGAAGAAACGCAGTTTGATTCAAGAGCTTACGAATGATGGTTACTATAAATTGTATAGATATTTTCCCTGTCGGAAATACTAGTGGGTAGATTTAACATTTACTTGGCGTATATATATTTATCAAAACATCTTTGAGCTTCACAAAAAATAGGTTTTTGAAACTTTTATCACTATTACGAGTACATAAATGTGTAAACGTAGTTTATGTACAAGATCACATTAAATGTGACGAGAGCAAGAACTATTATTATACACGCTGTCGTTTTATTCGAAACGAAAAATAGTCATAAAAGGGGGGCGCTTCAATTTCTTATGAGTATAGATGTTTAAAAAAAAATGGAAACCAGAGAAAGAAAAGGAGCACAAGGATTTTTGAAAATGTACCACGTAGAGGCACAGAAACTATGTGAAACTGTGGAACATTACATAGGTATATATATATATAGTTGTTGCTGCTGAAGTTGTTACTTTGCATTTCCCTTGCCATTTTTTTTATCTATCCGTATCCAGTTCTAGTAAAACGTTTTTATCGCTCCACCTCCCTTTCTCTTTTCTCTTTGATTTGTCTTCTCTCTCGTCCATCATTTATCATCTAAAGTTGATACTTAAACATAAAGGCAATTAAATTGTATATTTCATATTCAGGCCATTATGTATGTGTAAATTTTTGATTGATTTTATTTTATTTTCTTGTCTTCGATTTGTACAACTTATATATATTTTCACCAAGCTCAGCGCACATGCTTATTCTTTTCTGACATAGTTCAATGCTCAGTAACCCACTCCATGATAGAGAATGATTGCCTATTGTTGCTTAACTTTTTTAGCTCTGATGAAAAACATCTCGACAGTTATGTAAGTAGAATACACCTTCAATACACCGTTAACTTACATCTTACACGCACCTATAAGATGCCTGTATGCAAGTTAAAGGAGTTTCTAATAACTGAACAGTTTTTTAAAACTATGTATTGTGACCTTTTAACTGGTCTACGGAAGCTTGTGGGCATAAAAGTGTAGATATATGTATGTATATGGTCCATTGTGTTATAATTAATGTTCGTACCACTGTCACTGTCGGTACACAACGAACAAAATGAAAAGGGAATCCAAGCTTATTTTTTTTCAAAAAGCTAGGAATATAATTTGCTGAATGTGTCATGAAACTTGAGATTTTTGTAAAAAGATTGATTGGTAGTTGTACATTTATGTACAACGAAAATAAATATACACCTGGCTAAATACTTGAAAATGTATAGGTACGCAAGAATTGTTTTGAAAAATTTGCATAAGTTGCAAAGGTAATCATCAAAAGATTCATAACACATCTCACTGCTCAGCTATGACATTCACAAGACAAAAACTTGTATACAAGGAAAATATGAGATGAAAAGGTTCGGGTGTAGGATGGGATACACAATAACATAAACTAATACTAATATAACAAATAACAGCATCTTATCCAATATAAAATAAATTTGTTGTAAAAAGTAGAACAAAAAAAATTGTAAAAAAGAAAAAGTATATAAGAAAAACGAGGCATTGTGGACAACAATGCTTTGAAATGATGTTTATCATCATTTTTTCAAAAAAAAAAACTTTATACCTAGCCCGTTCGGTTTCTAGGTAAAAGAAAAAGATACTCGATGGCACACTGCAGGGTTCTGTAGGGTCCCAGAGTTCAAAGAGCTTTTTTCCTTCTTTGCTCTGTGTGTTGAGTTCTGAGAGGACACACTGAATTGGACCGTTATCTAGGCCAAAGCTGAAAAGCCATGCAGAAGCTTTGTACATTTTCTACTGGTAATTCAAACCGATTAATTACTTTCTACTTAATGGACACTACTCATGTTTTCTTTTTATACATATATTTAAAAAAATGAACGAAAATAAATATATTTGGCTGTAAAAATACTCGAGTATAGAGTTATAAAAAATTAAAAAACCATTTTAAGTTTAAAATAGTGTTCATATCCACCGTGATAAGCAACTGTACAATTCAAAAGACATTTCGAATATAGCATGAACTAAATATTTTACATGTAAAGCCAATAACAACAATGAGTACAATACAACAAGCGAATTTTAGACATGGTTGGATGTTTACAAGTTATTCAATCGAATAAGGAGGATAGTTTCATGCATAATATACATCGTTATGTATATTATTGTATACATAGGATATCAATACGAGTACATTGTAGTTTGATAAAGTACTAATATTCGATTAGAAGTATGGTATGTTGTATATATTTATGTATAGTGAGTATTAAAGCTGTTAATGTCGGACTGTCCTTTGCTAGTGATTATTTCTGTTTGTCTAATTATTGTTGATCTTTATATTAAATATTAAATTATTTTGTCATGATTATGTCTATATAAAGGAGTAAAAGAGGATGCAATAAGTATCTTAAGTTCAATATTAAATTTAAATATTTTGATATTAAGGGATTAAAAATTATCCAAATAGCAGTAGTAAGCTGCTTGGCAGCGCTAAATAAACTTACGTAGATTAGTTTGTGATAATAACGTTGCTTCAAATTATGAAGTACGGAAGCGTCATTGAGGTATGTCAAGTTTGACATGTCCTCACATTTCTCATACTTGGGTGGATTGACTTGAGTGACCAAATCTTTTTTGAAGCTTTTCTCCTAGTAGTTTTACAATTTTGAGAGACCCCGCAGCACAAGTCAAAATAAAATAGAAAGAGAAAAAACAAAGAAAATAACGAAAGATGAGCATTGCTGTCCATTAGAGCCATTGGACTCACGTAAATTAGCCTGTGGTAATAACGTTGCTTCAAGTTGTGTAAAACGGCAGCATCACTCAAGTATGTCAAATCTGCCATATCCTCGACTTTCTCAAACTTGGGTGGATTCACTTGGGAGATCATCTCTTTTTTAAGTGTCTTCTCCTATATATGCATTTATACGTGTGTGTATACAAGTGCGGACAGAATATTCGGGTTTCATTTAAGTTTTATTTTCAAAGCAACGCTTTATTTAATTCAAAAAGATTGCCCGTTATACTGCTATAAAATATCCTCCTCAAAGCTGAAAAGTTGTTTATCTTTTATCTAAAACAAAATATATAAATACCTAATAACTAATACGCAGCATGATGTTGACGATCCATGTTGCTACATACTTGTTTATGAAAAATACTATAACTTTCTTTATTTTACCGCAGTTATTTTTCGATTAAAATCACTTAGTGTTTTACTACAAAAAATAATTAGAATTTTTAAAGCTAATGGTTAACAACATGTGAGATCCGATATCCTATCTGTCATTCACTATCTAACTTTTCTTTATACTCTATTGTTTATTATTTTAGTCCTAAATGTTCTAGTCTGTTTACAAGTTATCGGTAGGATACAGCCTAATTATGCAAACTTTTGTATTTTGAATTCTCCGATAGTTTCCTCTGTTGTACTAGTTTTTCGCCAGTGATGATTGATCAATGTTGACATTTAAATAATTCATTATAATATATTGCAGTGTATAATGTTTTTAAGAATTGCATGCACATATTGAGATTATGGTACTGTCTTTTAATCAAAGTCTACATACCTCACCCCCGGGAATGCCAACAACAACCAAGTCTCCCTTGGTTGACCTGATCTCACCCAAGACGAACCCTTCCTTTTCATCAGGAACCCAGCAGGCCTTTTTGGCATCATAAGGCTTGGTTTGATCGATTCTCTTTTGTTCCAAAGAGACGAACAAGAATTCAGTTGGATCGGGATCTGGGCCCTCAGATTTCTGAGAAATTTTCAAGTACATATTTTTGATAAAATTATGTTTTAAAACCTGTGATGGTTGATTTTTTTTATTGTGGCAAATGGCATTCTTTATAGTGCCATGATAAATATATTAGGGTCGTATGTTATCCATAGTCACACATATAAATAGCAGTACTGTTTCACCTTTTCGATGACCATGTTGAAAGGTTGTTATGAATTGACTCGACCTTGTATAGTGGGTAGAATGGAAAAGGAGAGAAAGAGAGGGTGTACTAAACCCTATCTACACGAACGAACACTTGGGAATTGAACAGCCCTTGAGCTTTCCTGTAGATATGAAAATATACGCAAATAATGATCAGTGTTTTCATAAAAGCACTTTTTCCAATTATATCCAAAATCGTTCTCAGTCAGACGGGGTATGTTATTAAACCACGTGTCAGTCCAGCATACACTTCATTTTATTTTTTGAAATTAAACTGTGGTATATTGACAAGTCTGTTCTACTGATCTTGACGTGCACTGTTACTTGGAATGAATTATCTTTTTTTAAACAACACTGCTTACTCTTTACTAACTAGTTAAATGATTTTAAAATTCATTTGTTTTCCTATGGCACTCTTTTAACTTTTTGAAGATTTTATCGTACGCGGGGGATTTCACAGAAAATATGACACTTTATTCGATGAAACTGTTGTTGTGCTGTATTTTTAGGAATCCAAACTTTGATTTGTACTGATTATAATAAATTTTGCTTTGTAGTTTCCTTGTGTTTATGAATAAACAATCTCACTGTCGATAAATAATCCAGGTAATAATCCATTCACACCATTTGATATTTCGAAACAGTAGAAGAGTTGATAGTAATCGATAATTTGTTTTGATGATTATTAACATCCAGTAGTGTTGTTTTTGTCGAACTCAATTAATTATCTTGTAATTATTTCCTTGTTTGAATATAGGCTAGCTTGTGTATGCTGAGCTGACCAGAACTGACCAGAAGACAACCCACAACAATTGAACTTACAATTCGGATATAACTGCATAACAGTATGTATTATTATTATTTGTTAATAAAATTGATCATGCATGTGATTGAAAATATGGTAAAACATAAATTTGATTTTAATATTAAATGCAAGAAACTGAAAAATGCACAAGAAAACCTGGAGTAACGTGTTTGACTTACGGTCGAAAGCTGTTCTGCAGCGAGGAACGGAAATGAAATTGGTTTTTAAAGTCTCTGTATGAAGAGAGGTTGTTGGTAATTGGCTAGATTAGTTGTTCGTCGTGCAGGGAGCCAATAACCCACTCGGTTAAAACACCACCCATTCAGTATACAATTTCTTAGAGCCCCAATGCCATTTTTGGGACAGTCGGATCACTGCCAAATTGGGACCAGTATATATACATAAAGCTAAGCTGAATTTAGGGCATGTCTCCCACTACTAGTACTACGAATACCCTGTACGTATAAACATTTCTAAGCACGGAAACGCATTGTACAAACCTACATATGTATATCATAAAACGCTACGGCTGTTTCGTCGTACGTTTTCTCCAAAAGTTTTTTTTAAAAGTTTTTCTGTGTTTCTACTCCGACATCTCCGTCAAGCGTTCGAGTCTGACAACGAGTTTTCCTGTGAATCATTTGAACAAGAACGTGGCTTTGTACTCGTGTGTGTGTGTGTGCAATTACATATATGCAGAAATTTCAGTATGTAAAATGTATATATATATATATATATATATATATATGTAAATCATGCTGTGTAAAGATCTATAATCACTTCAATGTTAATAGATACAGATACACACATCATGCAGAGGTTATCAGCTCTGACGAGTATACTTCTGCCTGTTTCTAAAAATCTAGAATAACTGTACTTTGACAGTATATTTCGTAGAATGCTTTTTTGCGGAGTGAACTGATGAAGATCAACCAGAGAAAATGATCCACGACATTGTTATTTAAAATTCTCTCTACGAATATGGATACACACATACTTCTTCTTCTGAAGTTGCCTCTGTTGGATGCACTTATATCAGCAATTTGGAATCTCGACTCTATGTTGATATTGAAGTAGAAAGTCAAACGTATACCAGTATGTAAAAAAGTAAAACATGTAGAGCATTTACATGTAGGTAGGTATTCTCCCCCATTCTGTAAAGCCATCAAATGAATATAATTGCAAAGTAGCTTCACGTCAGACATGAATGTAAAAGTTTGCTAGGTGTATCCATGTGTTGGTAGGTATTTGACTTTGGTTAAACTTGCTTTCCTTTTCTATGCAATATCCGTTTATCTTATTTTTAGAACGTCTTCGTTGTCTTTTTACAGACTCTCTGATACACATTGGAGTTGGAGTTTGACATGGTCTGTTAATCTGCACTATATGCTACGTGTGCCTACTTACGTATCCTGATTTTACTATCAACTATAGCTGCATAATATACATACATCACTAGCACTGCTCACTGCTATGAAAAAAAGTCTAAAATGCATTTGGAACAGCTGAAGAAATAAGCGTGCGATAATTTTTGTTTGGAAATGATTACTTATCTCAAATTTTGTAAAAATTAAGTAGGATTAATCGAATTCTTTCAGCTCCGTCTAGTCTTTAGGGTGGATATACACACAGTGTAGTTGTCTTTTGCTATTTTCATTAATTTGGCAGTTCTAATTTGAAAAGCATATTACATTCTTAGCACCTTTAAAATTTTCGATGTTATTTTATTATTTCGGCTATTTAGTATTATTTGTTGCCATTTTTCGGTAAGGTTGATTTTTGAAATACTGAACAATGAACCTTTATTTTACGTCTGATCCCCAGTTGTCGAAATCATAATATACACTCTGATTATGTAACTAGTCGAGTTATATCCAGCCCTAATTGTTGTTTAAATTTAAAGTTACCTATATATATATATACTATATACATAATATATATATATATATATATTGCTTGTTACTTGTGCTTCGATAACTGTTCGCTTATAAATGCATGCATGTATTATGCAACACATGTATCTTGCCAACCACATGATGTACTTAGTGCAAGCTGATTTCAATCTATTTAAACTAATCGTGGCTGCCATGAAAGAGAGCGGAATAGAGAATCTACATGATATGACACATGATTTTGAAATTTTTTCACGCATACACATGGTTTATGCATGTAGATGGTTGTCAGACCAAAGGTAGAAGAAGAAGTAGACAAGTAAACGTTTGTGAACACACCTCCTGTCCCGTCAATCTCAAAATTCCGTTTTCTTTATTTTTTGCTGTCAGCTGCATTGTATTTCCCTTTGACTTTCTCTGTGTTAGTCTTATCAAACGGGGGTATACGTGCAAACATACATACATTTTTTCAGCACGTGTATGTGCCAATGATTCATTGTGCCATCCGTATACATCAATGACTATTTAGACTATGGTATGCTAGTATTTTGAACAAGAAAGTTTGTCTTACTCTTGTATTTGAGCCAATATGTCTCCTTTTTTCTTTCTGTTACATATTACGTAGTGTGAATTTTAAGTAAGTAAGAGCTGTAAGAAACGAAAGAGTTGTTACACGGAAGAATCCAGCATGAAATTCTGCTTGATACCATGAAAACACGCTAGTGACTCAAGCCACGCTTATTTTTTGCATTAACATTATGTTGTTGATTAAATGCCTGTTATTGTTTACACTATTGCTTATATAGATATGAAACTACAATTACTGTGTGAGTCAAAGCTGCAGGACGTGTTAGAGTCTACTATGAAGATTCTACAAGACAACAGCAACAATATGCTCATTCGCCGTCAGCTGTTGGATTATTTAGAAGAACTATTTAGGCATGAAACTGCGGTCTCCTTGGCATTCAATCTCTATGATGGAACTTTATTGTGTATGGCTTTGAAGGAAAATGTTTCATTTAGAAGCTCAGTGATTAAGCTCAAAATAATGGATATTCTTAATGGACTTTTGACGACTGTCGAAAACTACTTTAAAGATTTACCGATGCCAGTTGAGGAAGACTTCTTTGAAAGTAGTCAGTCTGACAGTTATCATCATCACCATGGTCCAAGTAGAATTTCCGCTATTCCGTCCATCATTATTGAACAAGAAATTCTTCGCGTGGTGTTGCAAGAGATTAATCCTTCAATTCCTCAATTATTTTCGTAAGCATCGTAAATGAATTATTATGAATCTTTAGTTGTCATGTATTGTCAGTGGCATTAACTTACTTATATAGTTAGTACTGATGAGATATGAGATATTTTACTCATCTTTCATAATGTATCGTTAATACTTGATCCTATTTATATATGCGCATCTTTAAATTTGGGAGACTGTACAACTGACATCATCAATTATATTTTGTATTTGATAGCAATGGCCTTTTATATATTTATGTTAATTTGGTTACAATACCTTTTGTCTTTCTTTTAGTGCCTCCTTGGAGTTTTTTAAAAAGATTGCCTTTATCCAGGGCACTCATACCCGTTCAACTGTTTATCAGAAAGGAGCAGTCACTATTTTGGAGTCATGTTTACGTCTGGGAATACTTCATGTTTATGACGATGATTGCAGAAACACAATTGCTGAATTTTGTTCAGTTTTCATTAAAAGTTTGTAAGGCTCTGTAAAATTGCTGCAAGTCTTGGTACTTGCAAAGTTATAATAAGCCGTTTTATGGATTCGTGCAGTTTTTCAATAGATATTTGTATTCAAAGCCCCGCTTAAGGACCTTTGTACAAGAAATTATTGCATGCAACTACTGTATGAACTATGCATCAGTTTTAGAATGTTTTTGTTTCACAGGAAATCACTATTGCCCATTCGGGAAGTCCGACGGCAAATTTATAACTATTAAAACTTTTCAAGGGCCAATATAATACTATCTTCTTTCTATAAGTACATAATCTGAATTATTAAGATGATTTTATCTAAATTGTCGTTGCCAAATTTTCGTTATAGGGATAAAGTTCCAGTTAAGCAGCAAGGACAAATATTGACCTATTTCTCACGTTTACCTGCACATGAAAATTTTGATGCTAAGCTTATTTGTGCCAATTTGTCCACTTATTGTACCAATGTACATTTGAAGAAAAAACTAAATAACTGTGTGATTGCATGGGTTGAGGAGTGCAACAACATTCAAAATGTACCGCTTGATGCATTGAGAATTCTCTTGTTGCTGATGAAGCCAATATTCAGTATATCCGGTGACAATTGCAGGTAATTACTAGTACATAGTTGGGTTTTTTCATCAGTTAATATTTTGGCAATGTTTTTAATACCAATATACGAGTTTTCGATTGTAAATAATTCTTAAAAACCTTAAAAATTTATACTTTTTTTAGGAACGGTAATCAGAACGTTTTTGACTGTACACAGTTATCACAAAGCTTAGATGATAGTCAATCAACATGCAGTCAGCAATCAAGTGTTGGATCATTCAATCCTGAATACTATGTAAATTATCTCCTTGAATCCCCATTTCGGAATCTTGCAAAGGTACATGGCATATATTTACATGGTCATGGATCCTGTAATTTTTCTATGATTTATTCATGGTTACACTATTGCAGTAGTTTGTAAAATGTTTTAATATATAATATATTGTTCTTACGCAACAGGAATTTCTTGAATCTAAGAAGGATGAGGATAAAGTACTTTTAAGAGTTTTGAGATATCTTTTACTTACGCATTTACCATCCTTGGATAAAGCAGGAAGACATTTGGAATTAGTTAACCAATTGCTGACAATACATGGTGGTAATGGCATAGGTGAAAAAATGACCCTGTTCTTATTGCTTACATGCTTAGAAATCATAAACAAATATAATTCGAAACTTGTACCCGTCTTAGTTTGTTATTAATTTAAATTTGTTTTACACCTTGTCTACAGTGAACGACATTATGTCTAATGAAGAGTTTATTCAGTACCTGGAAATTCAGTTGGCTCATAAAAAAATGGGTCTTCGAGTTATACAAGCTTTTAAACTCGTTGATTTTATTTTAAGATATGGAAAGGAACGGACCGACTATTTTTTTATGCCTCATAGTTTCTCCGTAATTGCAAAACACGTTTTTAAAAAATTAAGCTTAAATTTATACTTTTTGTCTATATGTAGATCTTGTCAGCTATAAGGTATTTATGAAGTACCTATGACTTTTTAAAGCCTCTCATTAGTTTGTAAATATTTTTGATCATAGGGGCGGCGTATAAAAGTTGAGATTTTAACATTGCTTGCATGGTTACAAAACTCGCCTGTTGAATTTCCTCACTTGGATGTACTTTATTCTTTACTTGGTTCTGATTTGGATTCCCCATTCGTTTACGTGAGTCATTATAAGTAGAGCCATGATGTATACAATTTCGAAGTTTTCGTCGAAATATCAATTGTTTGTTGTGTTTTCCTCACAGGTAAAAGAAGCATTGGGGGACAGTCAGACAATTAATGATACTCTGTTATATTTTCAATTTCACGTCATGGACTTACTATCCAAGGTAAGAACGATTATTATCATAATAAAGAAAACCGTGCAATATATTAAGTAAATATGTACTTTATATCATTGTTATTGCTAGTATTATGTATTATGTAATCGATGTAATTGTTTAATATGGGACAAAAAAATTAAACAGTCAGGCAATCTATACCGTTTTGTCTAACGGCGGGTAGTATTCGTATTTGAGTCTGTGTTTGATTTCGGTTTTTAAATCCCTTTGTAAATGCTGTGTATTATTGGTGGTTAGTCCAAAGATTAGCAATTTTATAAAAATACAAATGCTGTAGACTATAGATTATTGAAAATCTGGATTTTCATAGTAGTTGAACGAATCGCCCCAAATTTGTTTAAAAGTACACCCCTAGGTCATTAGTCATTACAAGCAGGGATATTCTCGCTCTTGAACCAAAAATGAATCCGAGATCCAACTATGAATCCTTAAAAAAACCAGCCTAACATCATAGTCATGTTTTATCTGGCTTAGAATAAAACGGTAAAGACTACTCGATTCACAAAAATTCCGAAACGAAACAGTCATTTGTATTGTAATGCATTGCTTTTCTACTACTTTTTAAAGCCTTTTACTATTTTTACTATCTTAATATTATTATTTACAGGTATTATTGCCAGTGTACCAGGATATAATTTGGCGTACCTTAATTGAATTGCTGAATTTCGCACAGCGACGAGTTGATCAAAATATAGAAAACTCTACAGAATTAATTCAAGGAATGCTCCTCCAGCCTTTTTTAGTACCAACGTTTTTCGCTACAGCATCTCACACGGGAGATTCTAATGATGATTCACTCAAATGCCTTGAGTTCACTGTGGATAATCTCGCTTTTATTGAACGATGGGCTTGTCTTGCTGAAATACAAGTAATGCAATAAATGACTCTACTATTTCAATGTTAAAAGGAAGAGAGACAATTCTAACATTGGTTTCGTTTTAATCATTAACCTTTTGGTTTTGGTTTTTGTTCTAGACTTTGAACTGTCCAAAATTTCGCTCCGTCATCTATCGTTTTCACCACTATATAATACTGCTTCACAAAACGCTGGAACTAGATCAACATTTTATGATCAGTGACGCGGATACAAAATTGAGAAGAAATACGGTGTTGCAGGGATTGAAGTCACTACAATGTTATATGTTGGTAATTTAAATATTAAACATAGTATCTAATTCCCTTTAGTTTTATGTTTCTCTTTGTCACGGTTAAGGAAACTAAATATGACTACATGTATATGTATATTGTATGCATAGAGTATGTATATTAATTCATTTTGTGTATTAGTCATTAATTTTTTTAGTGTTTATTTTGCTAAGTTATCATTTTTAAACGCCTTTATTTTTCTTGAGTTACAGTTGTATGTTGTAATTCCCGGTTATTGGTTATAGATCGCTAAATGCATTTTTTATGTGTATCGAAAATTTTTATCTTTCATTAAATTATTAGCTGTATTAGTATTAATGCAGCTCGGAAATTTCTTGTCGTTAATGAATCAAGTATAAAATCTTTTCTCACTCTCAATAGATAGTAAATTAAACAGAAAAAGTTTGGTATAAAAGGAGTAAAGTGGCTATGGTTCGTACATAATGTTAAAGTAATTATTCGGATTCCAACGAACCATGGTTGGGTTACCACAAAAATATATGATGACAGATTGATCAATTAGTATTTTAATTGGCAATGTATAATGTTGGAACGAGTTCGAGGGATTGAGTTTGAAGTCGAGTTTTTGTATGTGAGAGCAGAAGTTATTTATTAATTTTGTTACTCCGACTGGTTTATTTTTAGAACTCTTTTGATCTTGTTTTTTCTTACAAAATGTAGAATGTAGAACTTTGCATATAAGATATAAGCATGGAGGTCTGAGGTCTGAGATTTCGGATATGAGAAAGAGTAAGCGTGCTGAAAGTAAAGCGTATGTATAGGTACAAGTTAGACTGGAATGATTTTCTTGTACGTTTTCCTGTCTTTCTCTCGAAAATTCTTTCTATTACAATAGTGAAACAATGTTCTAAGTTACTATTTTTCTCGTCATCTGGATGCTACACACCGAGTAACCGCAGGACTTTATGGTTATTGTGTGGCATTACAGTCAGTATTAAGTTTCTCTATCGCATGTAGATGTGTAAAATTCCAATTTTTCATCAGTTCCTAGGATGAGCGCAAAATTTCATGCCATTCTTACAATGACTATTGTACAATGGTTTAGGTCTACGGTGTGCGCACGTGGGTGGGTACATAAATTATTGCTACATGTACTAAAGCACAAAGCTGTAAAAACATAAAATTGTAATACATTGCTGCCGTTAGATGTTAGATACAGACAGAGACATTTGTTGTATATATATTTTATACTATTTTTTAGATTGGAATTGGAAAAACTAATTTCTGATTATATTCTATTCTTCGTTTAGTACATATTTCTAAGTGTTGTTATCTCTCCATTTTTTCCAGTGACGAGAACTTGTACGGAGCATGTGAAAATAGGACACTAGAAATTTTTTATCCTTAATGATTTCGATATATTAGCTGCTTTATATCTAATGGATGGATAAAAGACAGCGTTGAAATTGGACACAGATTATGAAGTTTGTTACATCATCTTATCTTTCAATTAGATGTAATACTTAAGTAACAGAAAGGTATTTTTGGATTTTTGGAAACTTAATATTTATGTACTTGTGATCCACATTTTATGTTTAATACTGATGGATATCGAAGTCATTATTCCTGTTATTTTCACGCGTTCGACGAGTTGGCGTTTTCCTGACGTCAACGTAGACATAATATATGATATTCGGGAGAGTAGCCTTGCAGTTTTTGTTTTTAAATAAAGCTCCGATTTATGGATAACAAGTTTAGGCACATAGCTTTGTGTGCATATTATCCAAAGTTGAATATATTGTGTACAAAAAGCTGCGAAAAAATTATTCTTAAATATCTTGTAACTTTTACAAGCGTCAGTTTCGTCTTGTTTTGTATATTGAAACTATAGTAAGAAGTCTTATCGATGCAAAAAACCTTGTACTTCACTACCAACACGCTGACTACCCGTCCTTGTTTCATTGCCTTTTTTTGCTTTCCCACCCTACATCTATCTATACATTCCGTTTCCTTCCTTCGCTTCTTGGCCAACTAACACTGTTTATGTATTTGTGAGTCATTTGAAAGATATGCCGAAGGAAAGTCAGACAGAGAAGGATGAAAAGCCACTCAGGTGGAGCACCAGAACAAACTCATTCAATCTTATCTCAAACTTCAAATTTTTTTTCTTCAATACACCAGCTTTGTTTAAAGAAACGGAGCATACTATTTGTTTGGAAACAGAAATATTGGGGGGGGGGGCAATGATCATTGTACGATCATCAATTATGTACTTTTGATACATTTTGTGCAGATCAATATTTTTTAAAGGAATTACCATGGGAAAATCGACATCCATGTAAGTAGCTTCATGCACAAAATAACCGTACATATTCTTTAGCCCTCCCCCTTCCAAAATTCCTGAATTTATCGCGATGTTATAGATACTTACAATATTTTAGCTTATTATCCGGTGGCGTCACCGGTTTTGCCTGACTTTCTAGCATTCCAAATAAGCAATGGAAATGTATAGGGTGAAAACTATGTACATGCATATTTAGGGGGGAAGGCTTCCTAATATTTCTAAGAACAATTTTCAATATAATACATGGCATATATTATATTGAAATGCGGGATGAATGGGATCAGTGATTAATGACAATCATGAACAATGTTTTCAAGTCGGACAATCCAACTTGGCTCAGCATTAGTAAGGGGTTGGTCCTCAGAGGTCATCGTCTCTAACACGTCTCAAAAAATAAAGGTTTAGGAAAGCAGCTACCGCACTTAACCTATGGGCATTTCACCAGTTAGACCAACTGGTGGCCAGAAATGCTTCTGAGCTCGTTCAGAACCTGTAAATAAATATTAAATATTTATCTTTGTCTTATTTTATGCAAAGGACTGGTCCACTAGTCTGTGTATATTATGATATTATGTATGTATATAGTTCTGTATCGCCCTAAATTTAAGTACGTGCTCGTTGTTTCTACAAGTACTTGTAGTAACAACGAGCACACAGGATTAAAGCCTTGCAAGTCTGTATTTAATCCTGTGTGCTCTATTTCCAACTTTTCTTTCTAGAAGATTTTTGTTTTGAAATATTAGTATTTAACTATTTTTAACTAATTTGCAAATTTAAATGCCTATGTAACAGTATGCGATATGTAGGAATATATTATATTGTATGGACCAGACACGATTCTATCAGTATTTCAACCGTCATTCTAAACCACCATAAATATTAAATAATTCTGTGACAACGTGTGCATAAATTAAGTCTTCATTTATTTTAGTTTTTTTCTCTTTACCTCTTACGTTTTTCGTAGTTTCTTGTTCCGACAGTGTGAATGTTTGTAATATATTACTGCTGTAGTGGAAAAATATCTATAGAATTTTTAGTTTCCGCATTTGAAAGTCTTCTTATCGATTGTGTAGTAAGTTTCAACCCGGTCTATTTCTGTACCCACCTACATCATATTACGAAACGCTTCTCGACACATATGTAGCTCTTGAAAGTACATAAACATTGATCTGATCTCGTCTAATTAATTCACGAAACCTTTGGAGCATTATATTACATTTCTTAACTTATTTGATGCCTCCGAACCGTCGTTATAATGATGTTAGAAATTATGAAATGGTTATAGAGAATTCGCCATGTTTATATGTACTTATGATGTTTTTTTCGGCTGTATCATCTTCTTGTTTTATATAAACTACTGTTCATAGAATATAAAAATATTGCACGTTGCATGTATTTTTCTTTCCATGAGTTTAATGGTTCTTATAGTTACCATGTACTTACTAGGAATGCTTTGCATTCTTCATGTTCGTAATCGTAACAATTTCATTCTGTGTCATATTACGACAAATAAAGATGCGTAATTTATTTCAATTTTTTCAAGTTTATGTGTGTAAACTCCTAAAATAACACTTTCTTTTTCGTGAGATAAGCAAACAGAATTACGCAGCATTAAACTTGTAATAATGCCAGCCCGATACGGATTTCATTAGCAGTAAATTCATTCTGACGGTCTGTGATACGGAAATCTCGGTTTCGTGTACAGTATACAGTTACTTATTCAGTCCCGATCTCGCGTGTACAAGTATTTTTAAATTTTTGTTCTTGAGCCCGATACGCTCCTATATTTATGTATATATCAAATACCCATATATTCAGAGTCTGAATATAGGCACACATTCCTGTAAATATATTCTATCTATCTATATTTAAATACATCTATCTGCACAGTTATATACGCAAATTCCGTGTAGATACATTTCAACTATTTCACATGTGGAACCAGTTTATCAGTTTTTATACTTTTCAAATTATATGCTATCGAGTTTTTAACGTCATTACAGGAATAAAAAAATTTGTGCTTTTGCTATATTTATAACTTTTCATTTTCAACAATAATGTTAAACATAAATTCCTACCGCTATATATTTTGAAATAAAGATTTGGCGTAAATAACAGAAGTTCCTTTTAATCAAAGAAAAAGAAGACTCCGAATCAGGGTATACAGTATAGAAAGAAATGGAAAACAATCAAAATTATAAGCTATCCATGCACAAGATGTTTTTAAATCACAAAGGAAATCTTTTTTCGGAGACATAAATTAAATGCCGGCTTTGTATGAGAGACAATACTGAAAAAGGACTAAACTTTGTCACTTTCTCGTTTTCCTACAGGAAACAATTTCTAACAAAATTACAATATTTTTGGTACAGGTTTATAGACATTATTAGTTTATATCCAGTGCAAAACGACTAAAAAAGTTAAATTTCTTTTTTTATAGTTTAAATTCAATTTAATACGTTAACATTGTTTCAGACGGGATCGTGAGAACTGGCAACAAAGTGAATCGCAAACTCCCTCCTCCTTATTTTTTCCTCGTCGGCATTATTCGCATTCCTGTGCTCGTATTTCATTCATTAGTTTTTGTCTCATTTTGAAGCATGTACACTATTATGAATTATGAATAGATGGAAGTAGAAACTAAAGGAGTAAAGGGGATGTTTTTCTCACATAAGTTACTTTTCCGCTTTAGTGAAGAGGTCGAGAGATAGATTAAATGAAAGGAGATGTGTATTGATTTCATCATGTCATCCTATTTATGCACGTTGCCTACATGGACTCTCTGTTTTTATTAAATAATGGTGATTCAAATTTTACTTTCGTCATCTATTCGCATGGAGAAAGTAAAATTTGGATCACCATTTAATGAAAAACATAAAACAAAACATGAATATATGCACGTTAGAATAATGTACATCTACATAATACGTAATAAACCTTGGTCAATGATCTGTAAAGTTTCAAAATTTACTATATTTACCTATCTAGCAGCTTTAAAATCTTGCATCATTGTTCTTATGTGAGTAGTGTGTAGTTATGAATTAAGAAATACATAAGGATACTAAATGAGGCATTTTTCCAAAAATGACGAAAATATATTTGGCGTACTTATTTGAAGTACTTGTACATTGTACAATGTCATCGTTTATACGAAATAAGTAGTTCCAGGTATTTTTTCATATAGTAGTTGTATTGTTACGAACCTTCGGATTTTCTCTGCTAATAAAATTTTCTGCGTTACTTTCTCCTTTTCTTTGTGGTAGGGTATTATAAAAAGGCCTTATGTTTCACCAACATACATATGTGGCATATGTATATTCTAACCGAATCATTATTGTGATAATGAATGAGCGTATGTAGTATATAGAATGGCACTGCATAACATACTGTGATGTACGGAGGGTGATCAAAGTCAGATGTCACTTGGTATGAAGCAGTTGAGATAGAACAAAGATGAACACATTGCAT
>JAQIVE010001102.1:0-27743 GCA_034698285.1 Sminthurinus bimaculatus
AGCATACTTTGCTTGAGGTCGAGTAGGTCCTTCAAAGACTGTTGAAGCATTTCAACCTCATCCGCCTTCTGAGCCAACCTACATAATGTTCAATCATTATTAATCCAACGCACAAGCAAAGTTATTGTTTTAAATTCATGAAAAATGCAATAAACTATACTACTAATGAAAGATCTAATACAAACACAATGAAATCGAGTACAATATAATAATAGCTTACTTTGCTTGCTTTATAAACTCTTGCAAGTTCATAATTTGTTGCTCAATCGGATCATCAACAAGGGGAATATTTTTTACCTTCGAACCAAAAAATAAAGAAATTATTGAAATCAATTTGAAAATTGTCAATTTTCAATAATAGGTGTAATCATTTGTATTTGATCCACTGATTCAAAGCAGAAATATGTACCTCTCCGACCCAGCCAGCACTCCTGACAACTTCAGCTTTCGTTTCTTTGGGTTTCATTTGGCCTGTAAGCCCTTCCATGGATTTTGCTTTCAATTCATTTAAATATTCTTCTCCAGGAATCACAGGAAGGTTCACTAGTAACATTCTAATACTTATCACAGTTGAAGAGCGAATACGTTGTCGTAGCATTGAATCACTCGAATTAACAGACTGACCCGCTGCTATCCGCTTACTAAGGGAATCAACTTTTTCCGTTAGTCTCATGATATCTCCTCGAAGACTGTTGGCTTGCTGTATGGAATACAGAGACTCTCCCGAGTTTAAACTGTCTACTACTTTGACTAACTCTGGAATTAAACGCTCGGCCTGCAACAATGTTGATTTTAAGTCATTGTGGTCAGATATGAGCTTCTTCCCAGACTCTTGAATTTCATAATTTGCCTTACGATTTTCCATTATCTATACTTGAAGAAAATAAAACAAAACCATACAAAACTAATGGCTGTTTTTACTACAACTAAAAATATGTACCTATAGATATGCACAATACATATATCATATATTATAATATACCTTTTAATAAAAACTTACTGTACAACAATAGGAGCAAGAACGAAACATGTAATCTGATTCTTCCCTTTTAATATTGGATTGTTGCTCCTTTTGTTGTGATTTCCTATTTTTTTCTTCATCTTGTAAATGGCTATTCTTTTTTGTTTGTCCGAGTTCCCTAGTGAGTAATTTGGCTTCACTTAGACCAATGAATTGAGAACAGTCATCGCATAGTACTGAGCCACATAATCTACAATGGTGCTTTCGTTTGAGTAAAACGTTGAAAGCTTCGGTACAATCAGGACAGCGGGTAACAGACTTTTCATCCATCCAATTGACAATAGACTGCTCATGAGCTAGAACATGAAACATCAATACGATTTTAAAGCCCATTTTTGTTTATACAATAGAAGCATAATTTTAACGAATAACAGTAACAATAATTGTTTGACCGGACATAATATAAGAACGTATAATATGAACTTTTATACCTTTACGTTTGGATGGATCATCTGGTAGGCCGTCGCACAACTTTAAAAGTCGTATTAGCAGTTTATTTCCTTCTGACGCATACCTCTCAATTTTAACATTTCGATAAGATTTAAAATTATTCATGTGAGATCGACAAGTTCCCAGTTGCTGAGGCTCAAAAATGTAGGTTGTTGATAATGAAGATATTGAAGGTGCTGTTGCGGTGTTAGTGGTATTGGAGGAAGAAGAAGAGGACGATTGCAGGAATGGATTGATCGTAATCGATTGCTGAATATCCTTTGTTTTTTGCTTTGCTTTACCCAAAAGAGCTATTTAAAAGACAAAAAAACAAACTTCAAGTTTTGTCACTATATCACATCATATCATGCATAAAACACATAAAACATGGGCAAGATGACAGGTACTTAATGTTTAGAAATGTTGGAAACCATAGCTTTACCTTTAATCGTACTACTTTGAACATGGTCGTTTTCATAATGCTTCCTAAAAATTTTCAACACAATTTAGCACAATATGTATGTTCATAAATAAATGAAATCTACTTCATACTACCTCTACTACCTTAAATTTATATTTATAAATAAATTATTCTTTAAAAACTTACTTGAGTTCTTCAGCTCCGGCAAATGTGGCATGACATTCCGCACAAATGAATCCTTCCTTAATTATACCTCGAGGATCACTCATAGTGACACTTGTAATTTCAAGGAAGCCAACTTAAACCTTATCAACCTTATTGTTATTCTAATTGTTCTCACAATATCATTTTTAGAAACGTTATCAAAATTTTAAATACAGATGAAAAATTAAAATACACCCTTCATAAAATTTTACATTTTCTCAAAAAATGAGAGACCGCCAAAAATCAAGGTTAACTAGTCTCCTGATAATCATCATTCCTCATGATTTTTATTTATAAAACTTATTTTACCTGACTTTACCATGAATTAAACAAGCGATGTTTCTGCAAATTTTAATGTATTTTTAATGTCATGCTCATTAACCTTATATATGCATAGTATGTAATCAGTTCAGAGAAGCTTTGCGATATTCACGGACGCAGCTTGAAATTGTAAATAGATATGTAATACATAACCGGAGTTCCAATGACAATCTCATAAAGATAGTGAACTTAGAACTTATTTTTTTCTCAAAAGAAATCAAACCCTTAAGAAAACAATTTAGAGGCATGTAGGTAATGTGTAAAGGATGTGTTAACTATAAATTATTATTATTTCCAATGCTGCCTTTGCACTGCAACGTTTGCAGTGTACTAAGGTGCGCTAATCTTAACTAAGGTACTAACAGATTAACACTCTAACAACTGCTTTACTACCTCATATTCTTAGAATAAGGTTTAACTGTAGACACACAATAAAGTAACATTGATGTTCAAATTTGTTAAAGTGACACCGAATAGAAAACGATTGCAGATACATTTCGAATCGAAATTGTCGCTCATGTTTGGATATACCTTAAGACAATGTGAAATTATTATTCAGTTATTAAGTATAAGTAAATTTAATTCTTTACATGTATATATAATAATATAGTATGTATATAAGTAGTGTACACAGTACATAATAAATTAGATGCACACATACAAAACTGGTTTAATTGCATCACATAAATATCTTGTTATAAAGGCACATTTGGTTTTCAATTCATTCTCAAGACGTATAATTCATTCAAAGGTAAACCATTTTAAACACTAATTACATACTTAAATGCATATGAACTGAAAAAATAGGTTGTACACAGGTATACAAAAACAGTAGCTCAAAATTTCAGCCCTTTTGATTTCAAATCTCGTCGAGCTTGTTCAATCTGCTTTTGTAACTCAGCAGCAGCCTCCGGACAGTCGTTAAAATTTATAGTTCGGTACAAGACAGTGGCCACGGAATATATCTAAAAAAATTAATCAAAGGAAAATTATGAATTTTATTCAACGTATTGTAATGCCTTGATTTCTATATTTGTTTTTACGGAGATTATTACCTTGATTTTTACGTTATTATACTTTGTATACATAATACATAATTCATAGGACATAGGAATCCATACATAAGTATTTAAAATTTAAAGTATTTCATAATGTTTACCCCAAAAATAATGGCCAAGTGTATTGGTAGTGGCAGCAGAACATAGTTGACAAAATTACTTCCTTCTAATGTGAATACATAAGCCCATGGAACGAGAAATATTGCAAGAGCAGTTAACCATTGCATAAGTTTGGTCATTTTGAAGGTGATTAGGGATTATGATTCAAAGGTCCAGAGTATCAATATCAAACGAGGGAACAAAACATATGACGAGTAGTAACCATGTGCGGTGAAAAGAAATCTAAAATAGAACACAAAAGATATCGTCTCAACTCAAACTGTCAACATTCACTCCAAAACCAAACTTATGCTTTTATTTAGAAATCTTTAAGACAACAGTCAAGGTACACTTACTAAAGGTTAAGTATTATTAACTTTAAAAACAGCTGATTGTTCCAAAAGTCCAAACGAGTTGTGAGCAGTAAATATTTTTTTGACAACCAAAATTCAAGTCAAAATTCAAAAAAGTCTTTCCGCTCTTTGCAGTACAAGAAATTTGCTGCAGATGACAGTAACTGTTTCGGAGTGCAGTTCGGGATCGACGGATGTTCATGTTTCGAAGTCGAAAGTCTCAAGTTCCTTATAATATGTCATATGTGATGATAATATGCTTCGGTCGGACACCTTCATGATTCCAACATTTTACCCATGTACAATTCACATTTCACACTGGCAAAAGGACAATTCTCGGTATTGTAAAAGCATTACGAAGCTTAAATACACAAACGCCGTCTTATTGTTATATCCATTTTCGAACCCATCAAAGATTCATTGATTGCAAAGCAATTGAAACTTTACGCATACAAATCAATTTTTAAAAAAATTGAGTTGCACAGTGTATTTTCTACTATTATATTTGTTTCGTTTTCGTTTCTTTTCATTCCATAAAACATGCTATTTTTAGTAAGGGATTTATGTTGTGTTTGCGTGATGGGAACATAAGACAACATATACATTTGTACATGTATGTGTAGGCACCTAAAGTACCCACATTGAAAAATGATAAAGATATAAATAAGGTAAAGGCTCCCAATTGTGACCGGACCCTAATTGTGACCACCCCCAGCGCAGTACGTTTAGGGCCAAAATTATGGAAACGCAATTATGTCAAAAAATAGTTTGAAAAATCTTAAAAAAATCAGAAATATTTGCGTTTCCATAATTTTGACCCTAAACGTGCTGCGCACGGGGTGGTCACAATTAGGGTCCGGTCACAATTGGGAGCCTTTACCTTATCCATAATGTCGGCACACAAAAGGACATAATAGGTATGCAGATTGCACTGACTGTGTGACTACTGCACCGAACAATGTCTCAATTTCCAATAGGTCTAAATAAAACTGCTGAATTCGCAGGATCGCCCCAAACATAATAGAATAAAAAACAGTAAAGTATTCAAAGTATACAAATACAAAGTTTACATGAAATATGTGAAATACAAGAAAGTAAAATCTACAAGACGATCTGTGAGTGACCTGCCATTCACTATTCATAGTCATACTCATGCAACCAACCGAACGAAGCAAAGGAATGAGCAAGGGAGAAGGAACAGTGACAGCATCAGCAAACCTACATACATAGATGACGGCGAAGAAGAGGGAGAAAATATGCCACAAATACTCGGATAAAATATCGATTTTCAACTTTCAACCCTTCAAACCCTTCCCCATTTAAGAAAGAGACAGGCATGTCTATTGTATGTGTACATAAATATATCCCATGGAAGTTGTACAAGTAAGTTCAAGTTGAGGTAAAGCACCAACCCAACAGTACTCTGATACTTTAACTTCATAGTTAATCGAGGCGACATACATACATGCATGCATGCATAACTCTAGACTGTAGACAGGAGAAGGAGACGACGATGACGATGACGAACTTTTTAAAAAATGAAAAGTAAAGGCAATGAGCGCAAAATGTAAAAATGATAAAAAATAATACACACACAGTTAGTTTCAGTTCCACTAATACTACCAAATACTGTGTAGATGTGTATGTGTGTGTGTGTGTGTAGAAAATCAACCCACAGCAACAACAGATGTGTGTGGAAACAGGAAATGCAACAAACTAAAAAATACATTCATATTTTCTCCCATAAAAAGTTGAGGGTTGTTGTAGTCGTCGTAGTAGTAGATAGATATTGTGTATATGTAGTAAAAGAAGAATTCTCTCTCTCTCTCTCTCTCTCCTGCTTGTCATGCATTTTTCCATGAATAGTTATGAGGTTCTGCGTTCTGCGACAGCATGGGAACTTTGAATATTGGAGAAATAAATGTAGCAGAGAGAGAGAGAGAGAATACCAAAACCAAATATAAATATATCCAACTATCTAACTAATATGCTCCCGAAATTTTCCACAATCCGCATTTACAACAAACACACACATCATACACAAAATTCTCTTTCTCTTTTTCTCTCTCATTTTCTCCACATTTGGTTAGTTTGTTTTTTTGGTCCTTAGGCACTGTACAGTGTACACACAATATTATTTATGCATAATATACAATATTCTATCCAACATATTAATATTTTCAATGTGTATAATAATAATAATGATAATCCCTGTATAGTTTTTTCCTTCACAACATGTCGAGTCGGCACAATTTTTTATTCCGTTTACATACATGTAGTAGAATGGAAGTATATGCATATGGACTATACTAGGTATATGTGTATATATGTATGTACGCGTAAAAATAAAATAGACACATGTAGTTAGATACGCTCTTACCCTGACTCTGACTCTCTTGCTCTTGCTTTTGCTCTATAGCCTCCTCCTTTCATTGACATGCAGAGACAAAATTTATTGTCGTCAAACGAGTAAGTCCGTGTACATTGCACACAGTATACAAAGACTCAGTAGTACTTACGTGATAGTAAAATGCATGTAGTTTTAAATTTTAAAAACAATTTCTCTCTACCGGATGCGTTTCAGGCAGCATCAGGGTGATAAATAATAACATTATTTATACACATTATTATATTATTTTCTGGATCCTATGCATATCTATACCGATGAATCTCACGTTTACAATTATAAAACTATACACTATATGTGTATATGTATCGATCATACACATATCTACTTACTTTTGTTTCTACTTTCTACTCAATTTTTCTACTGTAAACATGAAGATACTCTTATCTTGGAAATCGAACGTTCAGCTTCATACAAATACTTTTATGGCTACATATGTATGTGCACAAGAGCTGGAACGAAGTTGGACGTTGAAAGTGGAGGAATTTTTTCATTTTCTCCAGACTGACACAGATTTACGTGTTGAACAAGAAGAATCTTACTCCCATTCAATCTCTTGTACTTAGTTCTTGGGTTAAATACTTTTTACTTGGAAAAATTAAAAAATTTCAAAGTGTATCTCTATATCTATAGACACCTATAATATTTATTTATTTTATGGCATATATAATAATATGATATACTATGTATAAATCAAGTTTCTATCCTAACCTCACACAAGATTGTAAGCAACAACTTTTCAGTTCTCATTGTCAGCTTTCAGTTGTCCTTTTTGAAAGGACAGCGAGGATCAAAGACAAAGCAAAATAAATGGACATCTGGAGACAAAAACAATCATGTCAATTGAACTTCCTCTATAAAGTACGACGTATCTTGAATGTCTTTGCGACTGAAATGATATAGTTATAGGTATCTATAGCTGTTCGTGATCTTTGTATCTACAATATAACGGCAATAATATTCTATGTTCAAGTTTGCCAAAAAAATAGCTTACAATAGATTTAACTGCTATATTCACCATCTAAATGCTCACATTGTCATGCAAGTTGAATTCTTTTCTGAGCTCAAAAGCTCAAAACTATGACGTATATGTACAAAGTTCGAGTTCAAGCTCCAGAACTAAATCAAAGACTTTGATTCATTTACAGGATTCAATTCAATTATTTTGATGATGCATTTACATATTGCATTGTATAGATTGTAGAGATCATTATTGTGTACATACATATAGCAAAAGAAAGAGACGTACAAGGAGATTGAGATTGAGTAGTTAAAAAATGTGGGTAAAATGGATGGATCAAATCACAAATTGTCAAAAGAAAAAGACTCAATAGATTTTTACAGGTCAAGAAAGTTTCACACGAACATTTTCAATCCATCCACAACAACATCTTTTACTTTTCTCACACGGACATTCATATTTATACATATACTGTGGTATAGATAGCACCCGGCTTTTCTATCGGAAATGCAAAGGTATGTACCTGTAACTGGGCCAGAGACAATCACATACATCTTGCTAGTAAAGTAGTACATATACAATAGTAAAACAAAATAATGGTCAAGCAATTAATAATATATGCATTATGCATATAGGGAGTATGAATATACATAAAATGAGTCAGGGTGCTATTACTTACACATGGGATTAAAAAATTTGATCCATCCATCCACCAACTCCCAATCATTCATCCCCAATTCACACTGACCATCAAAGGCGATTTGGAATGTGGAACGGGAAAAATCTATATTTTTCTATCATTTTTCTGGAATTGAAACAAGTTTATGCAGGAGAGGGAGAGAGAAAAGCCGAGTATGGAACGGTGAACCTTGGATAGAGATTCACCCCTATGTATAACGATGCCCACACCACACATACATACGCACATGTGTGTAGTGTATGTGTGTATATGTTATATGTAAACTTGTAATAGTTGTTTGAGCAGAGTGGACGAGGACGAGATTTAGTGTAGTTGTTAGTGTGTGAGAAAGCTTTCCCCTTTCACCTCGACGGAATGGGCTGGCTACCTGCCTCCACATCACTTCACTGTACTCTATATTGTATATCCATCCACATTACATTTCTTTTCTTTCGCTCTGTCCATTTTTACACTTTTCTTTCTGCCAGTGAACAGGCTGGTTTTTGAAACGGGAAAAATCGGTAAAAATTACTTTCTGAATCGATTTTTCAGTTTTTAACAATATCCTTACTGTATACATACTTGAGTATTTACTTTTATTATAGGTCAGATATTATACTACGAAAACTGTTCTCATCCTTCCAAGTTACTGTTATACAAAATACAAACAGTTCTGTTATGCTGATATATTATGGATTCCTTTTTTGACTCAATTTTTACATGAAAATTCCATTTCTCACAATCACCCCAAAATGCTCATCGTCCGCAATTGTACATAAATGAATTAGGCCTCCGTACACTCATATATGCTATGCGTAATTGTCTGATGGTTGTAGGGACATTGGAATTTAGAATTTCACACCATAATGCAGTTGCATACTACATACTTTTATTTGATATTTTAAATAGGGTCAGAGCTTCTCAGAATCTTTAGTTCTCACAAAATCACCAAACTTTTTGATTTGTATTCATTCTAGAAATTTCGTGTTACTTTAACACATGACATATCCTGTGTTTTTGTTGTCTATTGAAGTTTTGATTTTTACCAATACTGTAAAAAATGAAAGAGTAAAAAAGTAGAGTAGGTAAGTTGGAAACTATGCATATTTGGGATTCTGGACAAAGACTGGGAAAGAATCTGGCAAAGAACAAATCAGAATCAGCAACGACCATGAAAATAGCATGACACAAATGCGTCATATATCATCATATTCATGTAGATTGTAAAGCAAGCGTTGAAAAAAGGAAGAAATTGGAGCTAAAAATGTTTTCTCTTTGCCCCTTCTTCGTATTTAGCTCCGTAAAAATTCAAGCCAATGTGAAGTTTGATACATATTATAGTTTAGCGTGTGTATGTATTTAGTTGTAGCCAGGGAAAAGACGTATCAAAAAGTTGAAAATTTTGACCCTCCTTCTAAGAAGTCTTTGGTCATCCTCAGTACTTGGCCCCTCCTCCCAATTTACAGATGAAAGTCAGGAATAATATTTTAAAAAATTTACTTTTACCCAGTTCCTTTTGAACATTTCAAAATATCAAGCAAATTTGCAATAGTTGCGCACCCAATCACCCATCCCTCTCAGCATGATGAAATGAACACATATTTTCTCTCAGTGGTTTCATAAACATAATATGTAACACATGTACATTGTGCATTGTACATACATATATGACACGGCACAATGGTTTTTGCTTTTTGCTGGTTCCTTGTTAAAAAACGACAATGACACCAACAACGAAATGCACTCGACTCGATAAGGATTTGAATGCATGATGCTTTGGAATTGAAACAGTTGTCACAAATGAAAAATATGACCCAAGGCATTAGTTAGATAGAGATTAGGTGGGTAAATGATATTCACCACATGTTTCCAAAATGAATTATTTGGCAGAGACAGGGCGAAGGAGACGGAGACGAAGACGAAATGCGAGCGAACGAGATAGATAGAAAAATGGAGGAAGGAAAAGAAAGAAAGGAAAAGAACACAAGAAGAGCAAAAAACCTCATGACGAGACTCTAAACACAGTCAGTAACTAGTCAATTATGTAAGTGTAAGTATGTATGTATGTTCTGTGTGTATCTATCATCTGCAAAGTAAAATAATGCATAATATATAATATGGTAAACTGAAGCAAAGTAATAAGGTACAAAAACACAAGTACAAGTAAAATTCATAATACAATACAAAATAAAGTCCATATGCAATCCAAGAAGCGACATATGTATAGAGACAGAGGGAAAAAAACAAATACGATACGACAGATAATAACACAATACATAATGGGCAATACATATATTTATCTGTATCTAGGTGTACTCCTTATTGTCTAATAGAGAAATAGGTAGGGAGAATATGGGAAAAAACGAAAGGAGAGATGAAGATGCATATTATGTATATTTTAAATAACTAACTAAAAGTACTATTATCATCATATGAGTACATAGGTAGCAGGATATTATGATATTCCGCTATAGCATTTGTCGGATGGTATCTCAGCCTCAGCCTGTATATTTGTGTTTGTTTGTATCAGTGTCTGTTCCTGTTGTGACGGGAGACAAGATGAAGAAGAGCTTAATTTACGCAGCATATACGCAAATGAGAGCCAAGACTGACGACTTTATGCTATACCATACACTACACACAGTATATAATATATAACTATAGATGTAAATACTACACAGCCTGTCATTTTAAGGACTAAAAGCTCAAAAGGAGAGGACAACAGTATGTAGTATACATATTGATACACTATGAATCCCGTTACTTTGTTCAGCTCATAATCAGTCCGTTTAAATGTACAGTATAATAGAAATCTATAGATATCTAGTTTGGTACAATAATTCTACTTTTACTGAAGGTACTCTGTATAGGGAGAATCTAATGTCTTTTATGTAATTGTGAACATATTATCAATATTGTTATTGCCATGCTATCAACATGTGCGTAATACAATTACATATACACATACAGTGTGAGTTGTGAGTACACTCGGTTTAGAAAACAGACAGATTGTAAAAATCTAGAGAAATGAACAACATTAACAGAGAGAGAGGGAAGAAAAAACCGAAAAAGCGCATGTTGAACCCTCTCGCTGCATCCAATCCAATCCAAAACCAAAGCTAAACATATCTACAAACAAAACCTTGTACAGTGCATCAGTGCTGGAAGAAACAGAGAGAGAGAGAGCAAACGAGAGTCCACGACGTTCCCACGATCTTCCCGGGTAAAAATGACTTGACTCGTTTTTTCCCTTCTTCACATTGTACAGCTTTTCCTCCTTTTCTGCTCCTTCGTTTGTGCCTTCTTCTCCCTCACATATACAGATATATGTACAGTACATACATATTCTACACTCATTCACCATGCAGCCACAGTTGTAGAAAACTACTCGTTTACATAATACAAACACTACTGTTTGACTAGTTAATACTTGATCCGTGCAATACCATGCTTTTTGCTCTTAGATATATTCATTATTGTATTGAAAGTTGAGGAGAAGCAGCAGAAGAAGAAGAAGAAGAAGTAGGATAGTACCTAATAATAATATTTCGAGAGGGAAGCCCGCTTGCTTATGATTTACTTAGATTAAGAAAAAGGGTTGTTTTCTCTTTCTGCTCCGTCTTCTTCTTGTTCTTGTTCTGGAATTCGGCAGCAGACTGTTATACATACATCATACATAGGTACACATGAATGTTGCTGTGGTATTTGTATTATTGGTTTTGGTTTTGGTTCGAATTTGGTTGGAGCTGTAAGAACTTTTTTGTGTGTATAATTGTTCCAGTCAGTATCTCTATGCATACATATCCATATTCATGCTCGCAGTCGATCATTATGATAAATATGCTTTTGTATTTTCCACTTTCTTATTATGTAAGAATCATGAAGTAAAATATTATGCATGCACATGCATATGTAATATGTACATATTGGACGATGATGTACTTGGCTATGTGGAACATTTTCCATCTTTTTTAAGAATGTCCTGTGTGCATAACCATCACAAAATATATGGGCGAATAGCTTCTTTACTTACCACCATATATTCGTATTCGTGCTGGTCGTGTGTGTGTGTGTGCACAGAAATTTACCCCTTTTTCTCAGTCTTTGATTTTCCCCCTTACCGTACGATTCTCTCCTTTTATATGCTGTGTGTGTTTTTTGTGTATATTGTTGTACATTCGATGTCTTTGAGCTACAAAGATTTCCCGCAGTATGGTTAAAAAACACAAAATAGGATGAATATGCACACATGGACTATTTACCATTTCACATTTTTCTCTCTATGCATCTTTTCTTAGCAATAAATGCATTTCCCAAAGAAAATACACGTACAATAAAATACAAGCTGCGGCAGAAGTCTTCCGATTTAATTACATGGATTCCTATAAGTAATGTTAATTTTAAGTATACTAAGGTAAAATTAAAGCCCTCATATTTGCAACATTACATACCATAATTGAGTGCTGTCATTTTTATGGTAATTCCATTCAGATATTTTCATACTTTGAGGAAAAGCTGTACCTTTTACAAGTATTTTACAAGTGCTGCCTCCTCATTCTCACCTAGTTCAAGAGTTGTCCTTATCAGCAAAATGGGGTTTAGTTATACACTACGCTCTACGCTCATTATCTCTGTCTCTCGTATTTGTCTGGAAATGTGTAAAAAAACGAGCCTGATTTTGTGGTTGCTATCTTTGTTTTGTCTGGAAAGTATACAGAAAAAGGTAGTTTACCTCGTTTCTCTTTCCATATTTACATTTTGTCTGAAAAGTGCAAAAATCTCTAATATTCCTTATCTTTGTTTTGTCTGAAAATACATACATAATACATACGCATGCAAACTAGGTATTTATCAGTAGCGATTAGCGATAAATATCAAGTGTCATAATGTAAATACTTTGCTAAAATCTAGTTTTCACCACATTTCGTACCTCTATTTTGTCGGGGAATAGGTAAAAAGTAAAAATGATGAAGTCACTCTTTTATCTTTTGTGTAACAAGTGGATCGCTGAACAATACACATGATATAATATGTAAATATTATGCAAATACACTTTGAACAAGTACCTATGCACAAGTTACAGGTGCTGGGTATGTATTACTTCTGCATACATACTTATACATGTAATACCTTGCACAAGTTGATAACTACATATTTGCTCATGATTTTTTACCACAGCGTATAACCTGCGATGATATACAACGTGTGACTTGAAGGATTTGGATTTGAAAGTGAATTGTGTGTGTGGATTGTCTTTTGTTGATTGTTGGTTGTTGGTGGTATGAAAATTGAAAATGAAACTACTGTGCGAGTGTGTAATTATGGCATTAAGCGGGAGGATAATCGTTATCCCAATGACCGTCCGAGATCTGTGGCTGCATAACTATCTATTCTATCTACCTATCTATCTATCTATGTAGCTTGGTTAACCCATTAGTATTATTATTATTACAAGTGTAAGAGGAAGGGCATGTCAGTAGTTATGTATTATGTGTATGTACCTATTTACACGGAGCATGATATAGGGTAGAGCAGCAGCGGACAAGTCTAGTTTAGTGTGAGAAGCACTTGAGGAGAAACGTAACGTATCGTGAACATTTGAATATGTACATACATTCAATGCATGTCGTGCACATACAAGTTAAAAGTGAGGCAAGTTGCTCCTTGTATTATTATGATCATGTAACTGTATGTACATACTTGTGTATTGTGTATCATCCCTAATACATGTATGTTTGTGTATCTTTTCGGCATCTTGTTCTTTAGACTTTTCTGAGCTTTTCTTTTCACGCCTCGTTGAACTCTTTAGAAATGGATAAAACGTCGCCGTATGCACTCCAATGTCATTCAATGAATGTACATACACAAAGGCTCTGTATATGTGGTCTCTCGGTCTCTCTCTTTCTCTGTGTTCCTTCATCGTTCACTCATACACCACTCACCATACATACACAGTAGTAGTAAGTAGTACTGGAAACATATGTTTGTATTGCCCATTACACACACACACACACACATACAGAGATACTTCAGATACAGATACAGAAGCCGAGACACCAAGGCAGACATAAGATATGATATGGCTGGAAAAAAGTGGAGGCAGGTTCATCTTCTTGTTCTTTTTTTTCTTCTTCATCTTCTTCATCTTCTTGGTCGTCACCCATAATCCATAACACAGAGAGGTACTTTTCACCATCATTTCCAGAAAAACTTAAACAAGCCCAAGAGATAATAAATGATAATTTCTCCTGTAAACTCAAACAGAACATGACATTTCCAAAATAGTTGTACTTTCGGCATGGAAGATGAAATTCCTCTCCATCTTCGTCTTCGTCTTGCTCTTGCTCTCCTCCTCCTTCTTTTTCCTCGGTTTTCTTCGTTATATTTATTATATTATGTAGCTCACAGTCTTCAACTCTTCTCATGTGAGAAATTGTGGGAGAAACGGATGTTCTTTGACAGAGTGTAAAAGAGTAAAGGAGTAAAAAAAGAGCAGAGATGTCACCGTGTCATGTGCATTTTCGATACGGGAGAAAACCTCGACTTTGAACAGGTTCACCCTCGTCTCCCCATTCACCATTCACCATTTAACATTCACCATTCACAAGGTTCACTATATATAGGTTTACTATATAATGTACATAATAATATATTATGCATATAAGTAACTACGTAAACTAAACAATGAAAAAAGTATCCAATTTTAAATTTATGGCAAAAGATTGTGTTGTGTTGTGAACCGAGAAATGTTTTTTCTCTGAGCTTTATGAATTTTCTTGTCATTTTTCTTTACCCTTTCCCTTTGCTTTGCGGCCCATTCATATTTCCAGCAATAAAAACCAATAGTAAAATGTGTTATTCTTGTTTTTACTAATCTAAATGGGACATAAATTCAATTGTTTCACTTTAAGTTCAGCATTTGAGAAAATCTATGTAGGTGTATGTGTACATTTTTTATTGTCCCGGTATGGGGAAGAAATGTGTAAAAAAAGTTTTGTGTATAATTGTTTCTTTCCTTATGGTGCAATTTTATATTGGGGACTTTTGATCATAATATTTTATCAAGAGAAACGTTAAGATTAGCTCTCAACAAAACATAACATAACACTCTTGTCCAACATCGACAATGCTGTGGAATTTATGTAAAGTTGTAGGTTTAGCACCGTTTGTATGGTTACTTATAATGCGGATATTATACCTGCACTGTAATCTAGATTAGAATATGTCTATGAATGAGGAATGCCATTAAATAAAAGTATATTAACCCATTTTAAAGGACAAAAGAAAAGGCCATTTTATTTTTCTTACTTTGTTTGCATTTTGTACTTCAAGTTTCAACTTTGCCTGTGCATGCATATATTTGTGAAAGAATGAAGAAATTTAATGATGATTTCGAGTTCAATGGGACGATTATGTTTCACAATGTTTTTTTAATAGAAAATGACGTTGTTTTTCACCAAATAAATGAAAGTATGTTGTTTTTTATGTCCTGCATATGTATATGTACATACATAGACGAAAAAGAACACGCGCGAGGGAAAAGCTCACAATTCGACGAAACTCCGCTGTATGCTACAGCTCTATGGGTACCTAATTTATTTTGTCGTTTTTAATTCACACTCAAAGTCCACTTTTGATACTGATATGCATCTACCTTGTCACCAGAAACATAATATTCGTTGCATGTATAATGGATACATATGCACAGTATTGTAAGATATTGTATGTATTCATAGCCATTTGATTTTATTTTTTTTATGAAGCCATAATGTTTTTATCCCTCCTTGATCCACTCCATTCCGTTACACATATTGGAAAAAAGGCACAAGTTTAACTCTCTTTTGCTGTTTATGGAAAAGTTTCGTGAACACTTGAAACGTGAGTGCATGAAATGGAATTGAGAATGGAGAAAGACTTTTAAGAGACTGGTAAAAACCGTGACTATCAATAAGTATATCTTGCCCATGTATGTATTTAACCACCTATCACACCACTTATGTACAATCTACAGTCCAGTCAACACACACACACAGTCAACCTCAACGTCAACACAAAACAAACCAAAAAGCCAGACCATGTGGGACATATTTCTCTGTATTTTGCATTGTTTTCTATTATATAAAAATATTCAAATATGTTACATGCATTATAATATGCTGAGCCTGAAATCGTACAAAATGGGAGAAGGACAAAACGCCACCAAGGAGCAAAACACCTGCAAAATACACACCAAAATGTGCATACGTGTGTAAGTATGTAAAAATAAATATGATAGAGACAAATGTGTAGCTAAATAGAATAGATCCATGTTGCTAGGTGTATGAGCCAGATAGATCATCAAGATTAACCAATAATTCACGAAATAATAATAAATTCAATGGTGGGAGGGCAAGTATCCAGTCCATTTAGTTGATTGCCCTCAAAAGTTGTCGTAAACGAAAGAAACAAGAATACATATGTATAGACATACAACAGGAAAAAATTGATAACATAGTTAAACTCTACAAACGATTGACATTGTCCCCTGTTCTCTTTTTTCCTTATAACATGTAGATTTTTTTACTTGAGTAAAAGAAAGGGGAGAAGAGAAAATGGAAATGTTTTATAAGAGCTTTCCCGTACAAAAAACATAAATTGGAATCCTGTAGGAAAAATTTTTACGCAAAGGAAAGAGTAGATCTTATGCCATACTATATGTATAATTTTGTACGTTTTAATGCTTTCCGTGTTTGTATTTCTATAGGGGTCCGATAGATACTTCCTAATTTGTTTAACCAAATTCCTGCTTCCTAGTCATGCAGTCGCCAACAACAGGAACTCGTTGGACGTTTTTGTGTGGGTTGAGCTCTCGGCTATGTATATATACATAATATACTTGTGTTCATATGTATACACAAGAGGAGAAAAAAACTTTTTCATGGAACAAAAAAAAGTATAAAGGAAAGCTTTTTTCTCTCTCCCTTTCTCAATCACTCATTCTCATTTCTCTTCCTCTCCGCAAACTCTCGTTTCTCACCTCATGCAATGGGAATTAAAAACAAACCTCAAATTAAACAAACACTTTATACATTGTATAACTGTATCTCTCTCTCTCTCTCTCTCTTTCCGCAGTTCATTCCATTTCCATTCCCTGCTGCTTCAACTTGGGGTAGAGCTTCCTTCTTGTCCTTGTCCTCCTCCTCCTACTCCTGTACAGTCTTAAATTATTCAGCTTTCCGCACCATACCCACCGAGTTGATAAAGTTGATATTACGTGTTGATGCTCTTTTATCTCTGCACAGGGCAGTTAGTTACACAAGAACAGCGAGAATTTTCAATCCTTTGAGGAGCCAAAGTTTACATGCAACACGATGTTTCTCTCCCCAAATTCATGAACAGATATTTAGTAATTTATGACTTGTTATGTATCTCCATCTCCTTCTGGTGTTTTTCGGCTCGCTGAATATGTACAGAATAGAGGATAAGAGATTAGATTGGATATTATTGTTATTCTTTGTATGTATACAGTATACATAGATACCACATAATAAATACATTGGTAAATACACAATATTTGACATTACGCCAAATAGAAAAACATAACATATTATTTTGATGTTTCTTCTTGGGTAAAAATTACCCTTTCTCGGCACACACATAATAGACCTCAATTTCTTTTTTCTTCTTGAAAACTTTTACTTATTGAAAGCATTTATATATTGTAGTAAAAGTAGGAAAAAACTTGAAGGAAAACTGGAGGGTTATCTGCAAAATTCCAATTGGTATATATTTATTCAAGTAGGTATTCAAATTCAACTATCAACTTTCATCTTCAAGTAACTAGACAGCATGATATAATGAGAAAAGTAAAAGGCTTTTCATTTTCGTGGCAATTTTTGATTATTATACTTTGAAATTCTCTTCGTTTTACTTATCTGAATTGCCATGTTTGTGTGCAGTAGAAAGTTTTTTGACACAACTTTTTCTTTGTGCAAAACTTGGAAATTTTCAAAATATATGCTTGTAGAAAAACTAAAGCTGACAATTACACGCTCGTTGTTTGATGTTTTTAAGGAATAACTAGAGACAACTTGGAAAATGTAAGAAAACGGTGGAGGACTTTTGCATAAATAATAAATAATACACCAGTTTGAAAGGTCTTTTTAAATTATAGGTACACCTACGGTAAATACACATTCAATTCCAATTTTTAGAATGGCCCTTAGAAAATTAGATCAATTGAGTGTCGCCATTTCAGAATACCAAATATAAAGAACCAAATATTACACGTGTTATTAAATTTTATTGTGAATTATTAATTACATGTACATTTTATATAATTTGTAAAACATTGGAAAGGAGGAATGCATATATACTTATAGGATGACACATTATAAACTGGATTAATTAAAAGATAAACATTGTAGGTAAAATAAACCCAGATATGAAAAATAATTTGAGAATTTTAACGTTACTTTATACATACTTTACCAGTACAAGTGGAAAGACGACGTGATTATATGATACGTTTTATTTGACATAAAGTGGGAAATATAGGTAGACATTTTACACAACAGCGTCGATACCGTATAGTTAAAAATAATAACGTGTCGAGATAATGCAAAAAAGCTGACTTTAACAACATTTTTTTATTATAATTTGTATTACAATTTATAATCGTCCTCGTGTTGTTGCATACATTATGCATGTATCCACCTACACAGGTATGTATTTGTATTATTTACAAGTAAAACTAAGTTTCTCTACAGTTTTTATCTCCCTTTTTGCTGATAAAACGGACGTATTGACTATAAAAAGTATACAGCTAATGATTCCAACAAAATCGAATCCTTATTACGTGAATATCATAATAAGGTAATTTGTACTCATTGGCATACTGACAATGTAGATATGCAAAAATTAGAATTATATAATGAATATGTTTGGAACATGAACATGACAAATTAAAAAAACAATGTATTTCAGCATTCAATGCAGTAGCAACGTGTAGAGTTCATGGAAAAGTTTTGTATATGTGTGTAAATATATATTCCATTTATGTAGATTTATAGCTTCAGTTCCTATGTTCAAGTTATGAACAATAAGCGGAATGATTTTTGCACTGTTCACTGAACTGCTCATTAAATATATTATGAATTTGGATTATACATCTAATAAATATTGTGGAGAAAATTTGGCAATGAATCAGAGTGTTATGATTATTGAGCACATTTTCTGCAAATTTATAGTCATAACTGTGTAGGTTGTATAACAGTTTTGCTTGGACCATCAATGACAATTTGTAGAATAATCCTTCAAAATTATAACAATGTGTAATCTCATACATGCACACAAACATATTATACTCACGTCCTTTTTTCTCTCTCTCTCCGCTCATCAGTCCACGCTCATTGACTATGAGGATACATGTCACTGCATGCATTATAAATCACATTATCAACCTTTTGATACTTGGAGTTTTTAAGTGGTTTCTGTTTCAAGTTTTAGCCTTTTACCCTACATTTAGATACAATTTATAGAAACTAAAACTATGTGATATCCCTTATCTGGGTGTCGAGCATTCATTTTTTTCGCTTTTTATATTTACACAATTTCATGCCTAAAATGTATGTCTCATGTATACATCATATATATTATATATGTATATGTGGTTACATGCATAGACGGAGCATGTTTGATATTATGATAGTAAACGTCACATATGTATACATTCTTGCATGTGAAATGTGTGTAAGTACGTATTTATAATGTCTCCATGTATACAACTTTTTTTATGCAACACAGAAAATCCAATCATATTTTACTTTTTTGATACATTATACATGATATTATTATGTGTGAGCACAAAGTTTTAACTGTGTAGCCGACTGGTATTACAGATATTTGGACTGAAATGGATTGAATTGAAAATTAGAGTAGTTTTAAAGTTTATCCTCCAAATTTATCAAAGTTGTCGTACACAGGAGCTAAAGTTGTGAGTAAAGTTGACTAACTAAAGCAGCTTGAGAAGAAGAAGAAGAAACGGGAAGGATTATTAGCATTCCTTATTTCTTTTGACATCCTCAATCGTTCATCCCCATTCTTCATTTCTAACTTGTGGTTTTCTTGTGCGTGCATACTGGGTGCTGACTTGTGTTTCTCTTTTATTTTTTTGCGAATTACTCTTTTTTGTCAACTTTTTAACATTCAAAGTGATTCATCGTATCTTGTTCATACATTCGTTTTGGAAGGATCCTTTTTGTGACTGCGATTGTGGAGGATCATTTTTTCCTTGTGTCTTCTTGACAGGATTCTGCTCAAAATCGATACATCCTTTGATAAGGTAAGACAAAACTGTTTGTATACACTGTAACTCTTTTCATTTTCACCCACATTCATGCATACTTACATGCATAAATATACACACACATTGACGGGTAAACGTATGGAGGTGTTTGCAAATAAGTGCTTGTCAACTTTAACATTTAGCACACATACATATACACACCCGAACAAAAGAGGAGTGAACGAAAGAGGTTAATATAAAAATAAGAAAATGTAGGCGGAAGAACAAAATTTAATTTAAATTTCTATCCAAAAATCAATATAAATAGTTATTCAGTCTGTTCTCCAAGCTGTACAGCAAAAATGAACAGAACGGGAGAGTGCCGCAAACAAAATGCATTAAAACTCGTTCCCTACCATGGATGAATTAAACGGACAGTAACTCATTTCCGGACTACTATCAATTCCAAATTTCGTTGAGCACTGTATATTATTCCTATATTATACGAAATATGCCTATTTACGAGCATAAACACCAAGAAAATGAGTGAATTTTCCCTGTAATGTTTTCCCCCATTACATAATCCATGCATGTATTAAGAGTATAAATATGGTGTGGTGGAGAATAATAATAATAAAAACCAACACCTGGTTCATTTTTTAAATGTATTCATGTGTGAAGTTGGTGCACTAGGAGAGAAACACGGGAACAGAGGAACATAACATACATGATATGTACGTTGTACATGCACCATGTACGGAATGAGGATAACGATGAGTGTGTAAGCATATGTGTTATGTGTACAACAGAGAGGGAGAGAGAGACAGAGAAAAGCTCCACGTTTCAACTGCAGGGGTAGAGAAGATAACGGTAAAAGTTGTTAAATTTACAGCAGTGCAAAAATATGGTCCGTCATTTTTCCTAAATGCCACAAATTTTAATGAGAGATTTTTTCATTCTCTCCTGCTCCTTTCTCTCTGTGTGCAGTGTGTATGTAGTATGTATGTATTCGGCGTCATGCTTCGAGTCAATGAAAGGCACTGTTTTCCTGCCACGGGAAAGAAGAAGATGAAGCGACCCGAACTAAATCTACATACATGCATGTATCTATGTACTATACTTATGTACTGTGTGCATTGCATACAATAAGAATATACAAATACATTATGTGGAAATTCCAAAGGCAAAATATAACCCTATTACCCCGTGTTTCTATTATTTATGCATTCCCCTAATACACACGTTTTCTTGCTCGCCTACTTGCCTGCTAGTTACTCCTTGACTGTCGTCTAAAATCTAAAAGTGTCGCCTTATTGCCGTAATCATTGGTATCTATACTTATTCAAACGAGAGAGAGAAAAAAAAAGAGAGAGTAAAGGGGATACAGATACTCAAGTCTCATGTGTATATCAGTAGTGTATAAATAGGGCGACATAATGTGCAATGTACAAAATATATGGAAAATCAGACATCAGACAGAGAGAGAGACCTACGCGCCTTTTCTTTTTCTTTGCCACACTTTTTTCATTTTTCGTCTTCTTCTTCTTTGAGTTTTGTAAAATATGTATCCATCAAGTTTGTCGTAACTCTCCAAAAATAAGAAGTTATAGAAGAAAAGAGAGACATGACGATGAAAAAATGCGTGTCTGTATGTCTGTCTTTGCGTATGCATATGTCACATATAGTTGTACTCATGTGCATGTATTTGTTGTATATATGTAAGTTGAGGCATAGAAACCTTTGGCCCTAGTTCAAGTATTCTTGTGGCTTTTCCTAAACGCAAAAATAATTCCGCTCAACCGCTGACAAATTTTCACTGTACATGCAATATTTGTATAGATAGAAACTAATTCCCATGAATTAGATCAGTAGATGGATTCCTCGGGTGAAATTCTATAAGTCAAAAGTCAAAGTATCAACTGTTTGCATATCTATTTGCAGATCCCTGTTTTTATATGTAGCTTTTGTACTTGCATACATACACATTTGTAATGTTAGTATGTATAGTAGGTACATGCATTTTTTCTGAATTGTAAATACAGACAATTCGTCAAAAGATCCATAAAAAACAGACGAATAATAAATAAGCATATTTTTACGGGTTGTTGTTGTGACTTGTGAGTTAACACACATTTTTTGCAACAGTTTCACTGTCTAATTGAAAAGAGTAGAGGTACAGCCTACAGACTATCCTGATATACAAGCGATATAGGACTAAAAATTTACATGTAGGTATTATTATAGTCACAGGTCAAAAAAGATAGTATACTTATGCGTATGTATGTATATTATACATTATACGCACAAGTATACTACCAATACGCACACGAAAGATCCTTGTAGAGACACCTTTTAATTACTGTCTAGTGAAGGAAGGGAACCAAATTGAAATGAGGGTTTTTACTCTCATATGCACACAAATTTTGTGTTTAATACGATGTGCTATAAGTGAGCAGAACAATAAAATTTGAATGAGACTGTGAGAGTAATTATCTTGGCAAGAATAGATACGTAAACGATGAAAAAAAGAAGTTTGAGCCGTAAACATGAAATACACGGACGATTTTGCATACAGAAATGAATAATGTTATTATTATATTATGGTGAGCTTTGTAAGTATCTGTGTGTATGTATTATGTATGTATGCAGATGCAGATATTATTTTGCATATGAAATTATATGGGTGTAAAAAAATTGTGAAAAAAATCCTGTAGTGGGTGCTTAAAATTTTCCCGATACGGATACGCATAAGAGCATGAAGAAAACTCATCTACCAAAATCTGAATGTGCATGTGCCGTATTGTGTTGAGCATTGAGTAAGGAGCACAAACAATGAAAACCGAGAAAGATTATTAATTTTCTTATGTTCTTGTTTCATTCCCTCTTATTCTTCTACTTCTCTCTTGGTATTTCTTTTCCCTTGCGATTTTCTGTCCATTTCTGCTCTGCTGTTGTGTGTATGTGTGTTGTATGTACATTTATAATACACACACAGTGTGAACATGTATATAGACCCTCACTCACGCGTTCCCTCTACGCGTACATATATGCCTCTCTTTTTCGAATAAAAGCAATAACATATTGCTTTAACACCTTTGCCTTGCAAATCCAATAAAAGTAGTGCTTTTAATATAGAAAACCTGTCAAAATAAGCTCATAAATTTTGGCAAATGACTGTCTTTTGCCCAGGCTCAAAACTCCCGCAGAATAATCTCTCCAAGAAGAAGAAGAAAATAAATTATTTAGCTCAAAAAGTTCATAAAACCCAAAGGTATTCTAATTGAAAATAATTTATTATCTTCTTTGTTTCTTCCCCTCATCTGTGTATATACGGTATGTTGTATGTTAGTGTAACATAAAACATACATGTATATAAAGGTATGATATATACAAGCACATGCATACAGCGTACAGGAATAAGTGCTAGAAAATCCGGCAAAAGCCGGCAATGCGTATACAACCAACACTTGAGCTCTTGGGGTTACTTAGGACACATAAAACCCCTCCATTTACCCACAAATACATACATGCCACACAGTAAAAACAACTAAACGTGAAGGACTTGGTCTTAACTTTAAGTCTCTGTGAGACGGACTGTCTATGGAAAAAGTTGGGTTCAAAATAGAGTCAAAAGAATAAAAAAAAAGTAAGGACAGATAAAACACTTGAAGGATTGAGGAGGAGAGATAAAAACAAGAGGAGAGATAAGTACAATATTAAATAAAAATACTGTCCCATACCCATTCCAATATGGATGTATTATGTATTATTCCAATGCTTGTGCTATACCATATTAAACTACAACTAAATATTCTGTGAAAAACAACAAGAGAATTGAAATAGACCACTAGGCACACATAAACAATACATATATACATGCACCAACCAAGATCCTTTATACGCACAACCACAACCTTTCAACATTTTTACGATACAATTCACGCTTGAGTCTCTCGCTCTCAAATAAATAAATTTCCCCTCTCCTCCTCCTCCTCGGTCAAACAATTTTCGCAAAATTTAATGGTTTCCCTACTTTTTTCCACATATTGAAACACGCTCAATACGAGTATCTTTTCTATAGTCCTTATTGTTTTCTCTCGCGTTGTATGGATATTTAACACTTAAAAAAATTCTGCAGATATGTATGTATACATACAGTAAAGTGTAGTGTGAACGTGTAAAATGTAAGCCTTGAGTTGAAGGGCCACACTATGGGAATATATATTTCCATTGTGCAAAGTGTAATGTAATATTGTTCTGTACATTAAAAGCGTGTATAGTTATAGGGGCAATATCGCATACACATGTTCTAGTAGTTTTTTAAACGAGCAAATAATTTTTTAATGGGTACTTGTGTAAAGACTTTGTGAGTTCAAGTAATAATTTTATGCCAAAAGAATCACTCTTTGTGGGAGAGAGAGAGAGAGTAAAAGAAAGACGAGGGCCATATTTTAGAAACAATATAATTCAACTAGCATCAGGCAATAATACACGCACAGCTACTATACTGATAACGATCATGCTAATACTTTACCTTTTACCTTACTTTACTTTACTTTTCACTTTCCTACTCATTCCCACACAACATTAATTATTGTTGTTTCACTTTTCTTTTTCTCCCTCCAAATACCTATAAAGCTGGAAAAGCTCCTTTCTTGAACCACTTGGAATAGTGCAAAAAATTCAAACTCCATGCTCTCTCTCTCTCTCTCTCTCTCTCTCAAAACGCATCATTCTTCATCCCTTTTCAATCTTTTCTTTCCTGTGGATTGACGACGGTGTTACATGGACAGTTTATTTCACAGCTTGGGAAATATAAGGGACGCCAGACATTTGAGACCTTTTTTTCGGTCCAGTCTATGTATATGTACATACATCATGTACTTTTACTTACCTTACATGGAACTTTGTTGTAAGTTTAAATGTGCTAAACAGTTTTATGACACGGAAATATCCAACAATTTACAGGAAAACTACCTCTATTTTTGCCCTTTTTATCGTTTGCCTATTGCTAAATACGTAGCGGCAAGCTTTTTATAAGAAAAACGTGCGTGGTTAAGTGAAAATTGTTAAATTGTTTTCAGCATCTTATGTGTAATATGTGTGTAGTATTTTACAGTTTTCTGTGTAATTCAATCCTCTCCAATGTCAATGTAGATAATTGTTTTCTTGAGGTGTCTTCGAGATACAGATACAAATCCTTATATATCTATACAAAAAGTTTCACAAGAAAGTTTTTTTTCAATTTTTTAACGGTAGATTTTTAAAAGCCCTTTTGTCCAGGAATCGTTTGTAAGCACACTATGCATACATGGTTTCGTTGTTGCTACACACACACACACACAAACACACACACGAGAGGACACACTCTGTCTGGGATCCAGTAAAGGAGTAGCAGCATAGTTTTTTTTATATTGCACGTGTATACTTGTGATTGTCTATACGTGTGTGTGTGTGTGGATTGTGGATGGATTGCACTGAAATTGAAATCCCGATCTGAACTTGAAATCATCGTCATTCATTTATTCGTAGATATGTATACGTACACATATGCTATTTATGGTTATGGCGTTGTAATGCAAGTTACATTTTTCGTTTTTTTCATTTTGAATTATGCCAAAGCGGAATAGAGTGAGAGCCCTGGGTAAAATCAATCATTAGTCTGGCAGATTTTTTGAAAAGCTTCATCCGAAAGAGTTTTACAAATTATTCTCGCTTCGGATGAGGCATTCTTTTGCCTCTAGGCTCGCTCCCATATAAACTCATATTATGTATAGATGCCATAATATACAAATACTACACATGTACGTACATGCATATGCTAGCAGCAAACGTTGAAGGAACACGGTGCTTGTCTCATAATAATAGCATCCAATTGCATCCATTCCATTCGTTTAAAAGCGAGACAGAGAAAGAAGGAAAGAAAGAAAGAGAGAGCCCACTATATTCCATATAGAGCAAGCCTTGAGAGACAGAGCACAATGCTATTTTTTGTTTGTATTAATAATATAATTCTGCCATTCCACTGATTTGGAATTCGTTCTTTCTTCTTTACGTATTATTGCAGGGCTACTTCTTTTAATTCAATTCGTACAACATACAAGGGGTGGAAAAATTACAGACGTGCAGGGAGAAAGCCGCCAGCGATATATCTGTATATAATACAATACTTTAAAAATCCATGCATGAACACGGGAAAGAAATGATTACGTGTACATAGTTACATACTACGTATCATGCATGCACAGTGCACAGGCTATTCGTTTTTTAGCAGCAAATGGTAAAACGTACTAAAGAATGCATAAAATCATAGAATACAGATATAAATAAAAATATTTAAAAAATATGTTGTGAGAATTTTTGTTAAAAAGTAAAGGCTGTATACATCTTATTCTAAATTCAAAACTAATTGAATGATGTGATGTATTATATCATAACAACATTTTTTCACCCAAAATACTTGTTACTGTTCAAAATTGAAAATGGAACCTGCAATAAATATGTGCATACATTGCCTCGAGAATAATTTGATAATATGATGATCCTACAACGTTAATACAGCCAACTACATAACATATTTACCTTTTTTTTCTTGGTTTCACACACCATACGATACAATCGCCGATTTAAATACAAAGTTCAATTGATCGGAAACATTGTAGATGTATTTAGATACAAATATTATTGTCTTGAATAGAACGTACTCTGTGCTCTCTGTCTTTTTTGCGTCGAGTGGATAGATATTGAGTACATTTATTGTACACACAACTATTTTTTCCCCTTGTATTTACAATTATTAAACTAACAAACAATTACAATTCATGAAACTGGAAAATGAAATAACAGCATGTACATATGTAATATGTGTACACAAATTCAATATTGAAAAGCTATTCGTGTGGACAGGAACCTTGAGCTTCAGGTCCAAACCATTGTCCCTTGTGTTGTGTACCTATTGCACAATTATGGTACAATATTTCCATTCATCAGTATCAAGCTCAAAGGAGTTGCTAACGATGTATTAACGTCTTGTATTTATCTACATTCGTTTGCCTCTGTTTCTCAAGGTCTTTTATATCTTTTATAATAACAAATCTCACACAATGTAAAAAGAGCTGACGAGGAGCAGACGGCTTAAGCAAAATCATAAGAATATGATTATGTATGATTATTGTATCTAAACTTATTTAATGAATTCAATGAATTTTTACCGTTTGTCTTGATATTTTAGTGGTGATTTACAACATTATAAATAAATTGTAATAATGATCTTGAAGTCTCGTCTTGAAGTATCAAAAGGTCATGTTGGAAATACATTCTAGCTGTAGATACACAAGTTCAGTAAAGATTCATATTACACAGTACATTTGTTTGAGTATATATAAGAGAAAGCTCACAAGAAAATGCGGATGCATGTAAAATACAATATTTTTAAAGTATATACATAGACGTCTGTGCAAGACGTATTAAGAATCAAGAGCCCATATTCAGACGTATTAAAATAAATGGCAAACGCGTATGAACA
>JAQIVE010001103.1:0-27735 GCA_034698285.1 Sminthurinus bimaculatus
CAAAACAATCCCGGATATTATTATTATTATTATATTATATATTATCGTTACCTTGTATAATTACTATATAAAGGTAGAAAAAAGATACAAAGTACATAATATATTACACACGTATGAATACATACATACAAACCTTTACTTTTTTACTTTGACTGTTTAAGTTTTAAAAGTATGATAAATATTATATTATTACTACTGATATGATATGATACGATACAACTATGAGACGATGAAGAATGAAGAACAAGAATGATGATGATATTTATAATGTATATTTGTAGTAGGTACAAATTATTACCAATGTTTAAAACCAAACAGCACGCGTATCCCTAAATCCTTCATCCCGTGACCCTTGAACCTTTTCATAATCGATCCAAAGAAAACCCCCGTGAAAAAAGATCCAAAATGAAGGAAGAATCTCAAGTATATATATTATAAAAAAGTATATGCCCAGTTTTTCAATTGTGTGTAAGCTTAGAGTAACTAATTAACATTGTGTAAATATTATAATCTGATATAATAAGTATTAAATTATACGTAAATGAGGATAATAAAACATGTGGAGATAATAACGAATAAATAAACTGCGTGTTTTATAGAAAAGTGAAAAATCTTGATGATATCGAAAAAGTCATTATTGCATTGGACTCAATATGGGAATTGTAATTTTGGGATTGATATTTACATGAAATGCATAAAAGTTGGAAAGAAAGGAAGAAAAATGTAAAAAGTCACCATCAAAATTGCTTCACATTCTCGTCTTAATATTATTTATTTATTTATTCTTTTGATTTATTTGATATTGGCAAAATGTCTGCAAGTAAAAGTAAAATGCTAATGATGGCGATAAAGATAATAATTCATTTTGATACGTGTGTTTTGATGGGTGTTGAAAATGGAATTAAATGAAGCTTCCATTCCCATTCATACATACATGTGTGTGTGTGTGTTTGGACAACCTTTGAATGGACAAAGCGAGTGAGAAAGAGGGAGAGAGAAAGGGAAATGGTGAGTGAATTAATGTTTGAATGGGGATAAATATTGGAGGATGTCTTGCCTTCTGTGTGTATGGATATAATTTTTTTTGAATAGAAATAGAAATAGCAATGGACTTTATGGCAATGGCAAACAGTAATGGCCGGTATTCGATTTAATTCAATTATTTGAACGGGTAATTACATGGAGAAAGAAAGAAAGAAAGGGAAATGCGTGTGTAGATATATATGTGTGTGTGCTGTATGAGCTTGTGGACTGTGTGTGTGCTGGTGATATGATTTAATTTTTCAACATTGTATTTAGTGTCAGCATGGGGTCAGAGATGGAGAGAGAAGGCAGGATGTTGAAACACGATATTTTAGATAGTCACCTGTGGCGAGCCCATTCATATCTCGTCGTGTTTTTCTGAAGGGTCTTTAATGTAATAGGGTAATTAATTAATGGAGGGGAATTTCCTAAGGAATTGTTTCTGTCAGGTACAGACATTCCCGGTCACATCAACATTTGTATTTTGGACTCCGATTCGGATTGGCAAAGCCATCGCCACCAACAACATGTATACCTTATAGCTATACGCTATACGAGTATGTATATAGAATGGATGTACAGTACAGCACTGTGCGTACATATGAGTTGAAAAGGGAGAGAAGGCCAACCAATCCTTCCTTTTCTGTGAGGCATGTCCAATGTGTCTGCTGTATGGTCCTTTACCTTTGCCTTGCTGATAGATGTGTTTCCTACTCTACCCTTGCAGTACATAGCTCATGCTTTCTCCGTTCCCCTTTGTTCCGGGAACACAACGATTCAACACGAACGGCATCTATCTCAAAATTGTGAAATTTACAACCTCAACTCTTCAACTTAACAACTGTACATATACACGGGGTGGCTGAAATTTAAAAGCTGAAAGTTGAACTGGAGAAAATGCCTGGGAAAGGAAATCATGGTTGCTGAGAAGCTTTCCCGGAAATATGTTTTGAAACCTGTGAATGAAAGACAATGAGATATAGAATAATGTGTAGTTTTGTCCCTTCATTTTTTAATCAGTAACAAAAACTTGCTGTCATGTAAAATAAATTCAAACTTTCCAATGTCATAACATACAAAATCTTAATGTGAATTGAACTTGCTGGTCCGAATAAAAACACATGAAATCTCCCCTTTTGTTATTGCTGTACACTTACTAAGCTTAGAAAAACAGACTCAGAGCACTCTACCCACCAAGCCTTCAACAAAGGGGTTGAAGATTAGTGCAGAGGGATCACGTCAGAGACTCCTGAGCTGCTCACTCACTCAGCTCACCCTCTTGCTTTTGATTCCCCCTGTCCATCGTCTATCTAGAATCCTTTCCGTATTTTGATTCGTCTCTCTCCGAGCTCAAATGTCTATCTTCATCTAATGACTACACACGCTCACGCTTATAGGGTAGGCGGCAATGACAATAAGAAATAATAGTACCTCCACTATTAGTATATTAGGTGCGTCACACAGTGTTTTAGGCTCCACACACTTTTAACACTTTTCCCGTGACTCGCAGTAAACCTCACTGGAGAGAGGACATATTTAAAACACAATATTATGTATCATAAATTATGTGTAATTGTAAATCCATTTATCACCATACACATATGTACACAATACACAATGGCGACAGATCCGTCTTTGTTTTTCTTTTAAAAAAAGTTGAATCTTGAACTTTTAGTTTGCATAATGAACTCCTGCTTCAAATCAATTGGGATTTCAGTAGATATTTAATTACTTACTTTTGAATCTTTTACTTGGCACGATCGGTACACACAAAATTCCTGGCCAGTCTTTTACTCCACAGTTAAGTAGTGGACACAGGCGCGCGCTTTCATTGATTTATGTGCGATGCGTGGTACACTGAAGACTGAAAATGACGGCAGTTGATAATCTCGACGAAAAACAGGGCCTTGATGATTTAGTACACTCTAAAACTTTAAGATGCCATCATATCGTATGTATTTGTGAAGCTTGATCATCTTCCTCATTCCATCTCGGCATCTGCATAAACATAAACATCTGTGCACACATATCAGCCCTAGTAATCGTTTATTGTTTTCCCTGTATCAAGTACATACTTGTACGTAGTTACACATCTTACGATTAGTTACATCCATTAAATATCGGTATTAGCTATTACATGTATTCACAATCTCAATTTTCAATCTTTGCTTATCCATCGACAGTTTACATGAAAAATATAAAGAAAAAAGGGTATTTACCTGCTTTCAACGAAACACGGCAAATATATGTATATTGTGTACTATGTACAATAACAAAAGAACAAGCAAGGAAAATATTCAACTTGCTTGAAAAGAATATTCAATTAAAACGGAAGATAACTAAAAGCTCACGTTTATACAAAAAACTATACTATTATACAATCCAATTTATAAGTACAATACACAAGATGCACATATTACTGCAGACATATCGACATCGAACCTGTTACAAACATCAAAGATTTTCACGTCCCAACTCCATAATAACAATATTGTAACAATTTGTAATCGAGCCCACATCACCGTTCGCCGTCTCATCTTTTCATCTTCTTCATCCTAATCACAATCATCATTTCCAGCAGCAGAGCAGTCGCGCAGAATACATGCACACATATACAACAATATGCATACTTGATAAATGTAAGACAAATTTTTTTATTGCACATCCGCATTTCAATTTGACTTTTATTGTTTTTTCTCAAGCAAAAACAATTTTCAAATGCTTAAGAATTTTCTCAGTTTTCTTCACCTTCCTGCAGGTCAATCCTTTAAATTGTTGAAAAATAAACGACTAGAAAAGGTTAATTGCATAAGCTGTATTACAAATGTACAAGAGGTACCCGCACCGTCCTAAAAATCCCGGATTCTTACACTAGGTACCGCCAACGTAGCGCTCCCTCATTCCCTGCCATTCGCCCATTGTTTTGCGGACTACATTAGAAGGAAATTACACCGGTCTGGTCAGCTCTAATTCAGAAAACAGATTATCGTCATCACAAGCGTAAAGTGACTTGACTTGACTTACGTTGCAATCACTTTTCGCTCCATATAAATATACAAATACCTAATACATACACTAGACTATACACTATACACATATGAATAAAATATCAGCGGTGAACGGAGAAACAAGAGTAAAGTAACATAATTTAGAGCATAATAATAATCAACGAGGGATCCAATCCAATCCCATCCAAATCACAAAAGCAGCAACCAGACAAACCACAATTTACATTACACATTCAACATATCACATATCATATTCAATATTCAACATATTGGGAAAAGCAGTCGGTACATCAAAAATCAAAAGGAAATCCAATAATCACGACGATGAAATGATCGTTCTCGGCTTGTTTTCAATTTTAAACATAATAATAATAGTAATAACATTGCCAGTCATTTAATACAATGTAGAAATATTCATCGAATACATGAATAATGTAGATTTGTTCATTCCCTCTGCAGTATACATATTGTAGTTGCTAGTTATCTTTTGATTTTCCATCAAGATTCAAGAATAAAAGCGTTAACTTTGTCCGTCTTGTTCTTGTTTTGGCTTGATCTTCTTCTTTTCCTTATTGAAGGTACATATCATACATTAACAACTTTTTATTTAATGAAATTTGACGATGATTGGTTTCGATGGGCCAGCATCCGACTGGATTGAATATGTAGTGTTTTGTACAGTGAATCTGTTCATACTAATCTAAATCTATTACTCTTATATTGACATTTCTACCGGCTAACGACGGTGAGATTAGTCTAATTGAGCAATTAAAATACGAGACTTTTCATCTCAACGAAAATCGATTTAGTCCCCACCACTTAACATTCAGCTGTAGTATATCAAAGTATCCTCCTAACTACTGTGTAGTAAATTGGCGATGGTGCATCTTTGTCAGGTCGTCTATCTACGTATGGGCAGGTTGCCCACTGCAGATGAGACAGTGTGCATAAAAAAGCCTATACAAAACGTCTGTATCTGTATGTGTGATGTATGTATGTACTATGATAATTATGTATAGATGCATTCATATTTTAAATGAATTTAAATGATTGTTTTCCATTAAAATATTGTATTTTGCACTGCATCCTGTGTCTATTCAATGTGGTATGACAGTAAGGTGTTCTTATTAATTAGAAAATGAGGGAGTGAGGAAACTTACAATTAGCACGATAATTTATGTGGAAATCTGATCCAACTAATATGTATAATATACTTATATATTTTATGCTATATCTTATCCAAGATGAGTGATGAGAGCACAATTTAATACAATAAATATGAAGCAACATAATTGAACAACTCCTTTCCTATAAAAAAATAATGCTATGCATTGCAGTTAAATGTGCTGTACTACAAAATGAAGGGATGGGATATGGAATGACAAGAGAAAATTAACGAGGAGCATCAACTGCAATTTAATAAAGTTTGCAATTTATTGTCTCTCTGTGGTTCATGATGTACATATGTACATACACCATACAAATATTAAATACATTATACATGCCATATACACATGTAATATTGAGTACAGCAGGTGAAAAACGGTAGTTGTTGCAATCATAATGCCATAAAATTAGGCAAAGTGTTTTTCACCCTGTTGTTTTTGCACTGTGGCATCGAGTATCAAGAATCGTACATAAACGTATGCATTGTACATGTAACGATGCATACATTATGTGCATAAAATGAAGCGGTTGTTGGACATATCATTTATTATATTACTATTATTATTCTTGTGTATGCGTAGTTACACGAAAAAACGGAGAATTGTTTAAAGTGGCAAAATTATTCAACTTCAACATAATGCTCAAGTTTGTGTTCTTTTCTATACCTCACTTTCAACTTCAACTTGGGCTTAGGCTTTAGTTTCAGATTCAGTTTCATATTCAGCTCTACTTTCAGTTTGAGTTTGCGTTTTAGTTGAGCTTGAGTGTCTGAGCCTGAGTCTTAGCCGATTCTCGAGGATAGAAACTAAATTGCTTTGTAAACTGTGGTTTTTTCGCGGATGGTCGAGAGTAGGATGAAAAGTAGATGTGGGGAAAAAATAAAAGACCAAGAAAGGGGTAGAAGATGAGAAGGTCTATTTGAAATTGAAAGCTGTAAAAAAGGAATAAATCTCTCTCTAGCGTAAATTGTAAAAAATAGTGCGTATATGGTGTATACCAAAGTATAGTGTGTAGAGTTGGTAGTAGGACAAGCACATACATAAAAACCCAAGAATATCACATGGGGCTTTGAATTCCCTCAGCCAAAAAAACTGTGTGTAAAACTTTGTTTTTCACTTTTTCTCTCGCCGCAGATTCACTAAATCAGCATATGGATGTGTATGCAGTATGCAGATATACACATAGCAAATGTATCCATACTTGCATACTAGAGTAGTCCTACAAGAAATCTCATTCTATCCCGGCAGTTATCCTTCTCTATCAATACATACATAGTAAACGTAAATACATACCCAGCTGCGGATTTTTTTTCAATAGTACTTAAATGTAAAGTCTCTATATCTCGAATCCAATCGACTTTTATTCTCTTCGCTTACCTTCATTTTATTTTTCTATTTCTTTCACCCTTTCCTTTATTTTCCTTTTCAATTTCAACATGTAGAATGTATGTAGTATGTAGACATACCAATCCATCTCTTTTCCAACTAAAAATGGAGTAATAATTATTTTCCCGAGAAAACCATTGTCAAAAGTTGAACGGTAAAAGAAGGTTCAAGAATGCAATTATCTAAGTCAAACAGTTTAAACGTTTTTCAATGTATATATTGTTTGTGCATGATATACGGCGTGTATGTACAAGTTTGGGCATCTTGTTAAATCTCAAACTCAATCAATTTCCAAATCAAAGTTTGGTAATATTCATTAAGCCAAATAATTAAAAGGAGGCTAAAGACAAAAGATTGTGGATTTTATGTAGATATATGTAGATCTTTAGTATCATCATTATCATCATCATTTGGTATCGATATCAAATATCAACGAGAAAAAAAGATGCCATGATAAAAAATGGATTGAGGTTAAACTTATTAAATGAGCGTTAAAGGAATGATAAAATTGATTATCTTTTGCTATCTATGTATGTATTATGTATATTTATTTGCTGCTCCTCAATGTGTCTCGTTTATTCGCTGAGCGTTTAACGCTTACTCTCTGTCCACTGTCGATCTTGATGTGTAAGTGCGTGTGTGTGTGTATGTTTGTGTAGTATAAATTCTTGACGAAAAAGGACTACAAATATTTGCTGACTCTTCATCACACATATATATTGCTCGACCAGACGGTGGAGGAACCAGTGACGTGAAACCAAAACCAGTAACTGGTAACCAAACGAGCAATGTTGTCGATCGTCGTCAAAGAGCTCGAGAGAACATTGAATAAAATTCAACGAGCCGTCTAAATTACATCTGATAGACCTATCAGTTTTCATTCCCTGTCCATAATCCTCACACACACACACACATGTTTTCCTTCCATTTGTTTACTATAATAATAGGAATCTATATGCCTACCAGTTTGTAATACTTTATATGTACCATGCATCCAAATTACACACGTAATCATCATCATTCTCATCAACATCAGCATCATCCGCTTGTTCCTCGTGCTCTTTTATTGATCAAGAATTTGAATTCGAACATGGAAGATCAAGTTTATTGGGCTTGAGGCTTTAATTCGTCGATTGATCAAGAGTGAGTCCAGTTTAGCTTGTATGTATGCATATATACATTCAAATTTCAATCCAATCCAACCCTGTTGAAAACATATTGAAAAATTCCACTTATAACTATGTATATATTATATGCCACGGGTAATTTAATGTATACATCCTATAATACATATGGATTATGAAGGTGTACAATTGTTTTTTGAAGCCATCTGGAGCAGATTGGCGAAAAATTGAAATATTTCAGAACATAGAGTTTTGAGTTTTAGCGTCATAAAATTCTCCGCCATATGAGACGCATCTTTAATATTTAAGATGTTATAAATTTATAAAGGGTTTGGATGAACGTTCAAATGCAAAATCAAGCATTCAACTGAAACATTTCATAATTTTGAAATAAGCTTTGAATTCTTGAAATAATATGAGAATCGGCGAAATTGTACATTTAATCCCGACTAGATGTATGAAAAATTAAGATTAGGCACGAAAAATTCTCTATAAAAAATAATCGATAAATAACAATTTTCTACTGAGGAAAGATGTTGATTATTCATAAAATATACGATTCTTTATCTATCATACGACCTTATATTAATTTGCACGCTCAATTTTGCAACTTGTCAACATCGTTTTTAATAAAAAGATTAATTTTTGTCGCTATACATTATTTACCTTTTATCACCGTTCGTCAGTGGCCTAGAGCTATGATAAAAGTTTTGGAATACGCGAGAATAAAAACTGCGAGCTAAACTCACAACATACATAACCCCATTTTAATTGATTTTAGTATTGTTTCGAATAAAACATGAAAGTCTAAAATCAATCCGTATGCCCTGTTATATTTAAACAAAAAAATTTCCCATTGCAAAAATCAAAACCACACTCAAAAAAGTAATCTGAAAAATGAGGAAACAAACTTAAAAATATGGAAAAATAATTTAAAGACGGAACAATCAATTAAATTTTCATTTTCTCGCGTTTCCTCAGCTTGAGTTTACACAGCATAAAATACGTACACTCATATACATATTCTATATGTACGGAAATGGAAGAATCCAATTAGTCTCTCTGTCTATAAACTACTCACATTCAACTGTACGTACTACAACATTCAAAGGACTGGCACGCAATTCACAATTTACAATTCCAATATTGTACCCACTCACATACTTGTTCTCAAAGGCAACTCTTCTCTCTTTTCTCTCTTCACTCTCCCCGTTGCATAGTTATAATATCAATTCTATATAAAGACATTATAGTACATTACATTACACTAGACGCATGCCTAATAAGGACATAAAGGCATGATGAAGAAATGTAGGAGAGATTGCGGCACAAGATTCCGGCTCGGAATTTCACTCTCCCCACTCCACTCCGCTATTCAAATGCATACCTAATACAATAATATACATGAGATATTCTACATCCCTTATCAACTACAATAAAACCTACAACACAACTTCCTTCCCATCGAGAAGAAAAAGATATTATACATGCACACTATATACATATACAGCCTGGAGACGGCAATAGGAAAGTATTCTAGAAATGCAGAAATAGAAAAGGGGAAAAACAAATTGAAGAAACCGAAGAAAAGTCAGGGGAAAGCAAATTAAAGAGAAAACACAGAGAGCCAGAGCAGGCGGGAGGAGTGGAAAGAAATTGAAGGAATCAAAAAAGCAACCTCAAGTTTCCGTTAATGCGCAAGCATCAAAAACTATACATAGAAAACCGGAGAGGATGGGAAAGCACAAAGCCAACACCAACACCAAAGCAACATGCATATACTTTCCTAAAACTAGAACTAGAAAACCAGGCCCCGACACAAACACAGAACAGTCTTACAAACGCACAGAGACAGGGAGAAAAAGCTAATTACAATTCAATTTGTAATTTGTACACATGCGTTGCGTGCAAATTTATCGATTGCGTGTGACTACACCAAGAATCAGAATCAGAGTTGGAGAGAAGCAGAAGCTAACTGCACATAGGCTGAGAAGCCAGCTACCAGAAGCCAGAAGCCACCGTATACACATAAAGAAGGGAGCAGAGTTGAAAAGTACAGAAGTAAGTTATACATACATAGTACATAAAATAGGTAGAGTGCGGGGGCCAAGAAACGCGAGCACAATATAATCAACATAATAAAAGATAGGCATGGCATGCTCAATGCTCAATGATACGATATAATACGTATGATACGCATACAATATTAATAATAATATTATTTTCCTGGAAAATATAGAGGTTGAATATTGAATGGTGTTGGTGTTTGGTTTGGTTTGTTTTGTCGCCGTCCTTGTTGTTGGTACATATTTTGTGTATGTATAATGTATGTGTATATTTATGTACATGGAATAAAAGAGGCGAGGCGGGAGCAAGCAGCACGCGCTGAGCAACCAACTCACGTCCCTCTTTCTCTCCCTCTTTCTCCGGTTGCCATTATCATTATTATTATTATAGGCAATTAATGTGCTAATTTTCGAAAATATAAATACATTTGTTTCGGTAGCCCAGGCATCAACTTCCACCAACTACCAAAAACTTTGCTCCCCTCAAATTTCCAATCCAGGGGACTTTATCTACCAACATTTGTGCACGTACATACATACACACATATTTATTTATTCGCTCCTCTCCGCTCCAACTTGAATCCAGGAGATCGAAAGTCCAATAAAATATCCATAATTTGAATTCATTCCTAATCGCGAGGTAGATCAAGAATCTGGAATCGGCATCAGATTCAGATTTAGATTCAGATTGAGGATTGCACCCGTATGGGTATTGTGAGTCCAGTAGAGTAAATAGAACTTGTACTTGCTTTGTGTTTCCATTTGCTACTGTGCATACTACATACACTTGCAAGTAAAAGTAAAGTGTTTCTTTTTTACAACAACTGATGCCGTCGAGGAAATATGAAGTCCCTTTATTTTTATCGGTATGTTATTATTGTGCGGATGATTCAGGGAGTGAAAAGGGAAGAAGAAAAAGGAGCAGTCGACAAGTTTGCGTATACTTTATACATATAAACTTATATATATAGTTTTACAAGATATGCATGCATACATAATAAAAGTTGGAGTTGGTCCTTGTTGATGTTATGTTGTTGGTGGTAGTTGATAGTTGATAGATAATAAATCTATGTGTGTAATATAATGTATGGTACATGAATGAATGAGTCTTGAGGAAATACGTATACATGGTAGAAGTATACAGGAAAGGGATAATATTTTGATAGAGAAAATAAAGGGAGACATTTGTATGTATTATGTGCATACAAAATATAGTGTAGTGAGTAGATACTTATGTATATTGTGTTTTGAAACATGATAATATGCACTTATGGCACGGAGAAAGAGTAAGGGAAAAGGAAAATAAAGGGAAATAGATAGAGAGAGAGGAGAGATAAGATAAAAATAATAATTTGTGAATGTAAATTAAATGCTAAAATCTAACTCGCCCAATCTGTACATTTTGATTACATTTGGGAAATGGAGAATCACATTAGAGACTTTAACGTGTAAGCACACGTAAAAATTCCCTCGTTGATTTTACTGTCATTCTCGGATGACTTTTGTCCCGGACTCTGCTTATAGTTCAGTGCTCAGTGTATGGTTCAGTTTAGTCGAGTCTCTGCTTTTCCCGTTTCCTTTCCTTCTGTTCTGTATTATTTTATATTATATATATGCCGATATGTATTTTCCCCTTTCTCCGGTAATATTTCGGCATCGTGCTTGGCCAGCGTACTATGTACTTGTATGTACTTGTACTTCTCTTTCTCTTTCTCCATCTCGACTCGATTTTCGTGGTCCCCCTCTCCTTGTGTTTAAATCCCCGAAGCATATGTGTGCCTAAGCTCCAGGATGAGCATTAGATAGAGTGACAAATTTCACATTTTAGTTTGGGGAAAATGAAATGGGACTATTGGGAATTGCCCACTGACTGTTGTTGTGGTTGGTTAAGGGGAAAGGAATCTATCTATCTGTATCTCTCTCGAGCCTCTGTCTCTCTCTTCTTCTTACTCTACTGCTTTTCCTTTCTCTCTCTCTCTCTTTCTCTGTCTTTGCCGTCGGTTTGGTCTTTGGTCCTTATTTTGCTATGAGTTGGTCTTTTTCTCTTTCTCTCGCTATATATATATATCTGATTTTCTATCCTTTTTGATTGTTCCTCTTATTTTCATTGTGATTATCATGGTGATTCCCTGGTCTGGTTGCGCTGCTTCTTTTATTTCTATGTATTTCTATTTCTGCTTTTGCTCCTGCTTGCTCCATGTCGAATGTGCGCCTCCGTACGTATATACATATATATAGTTTTTTATTTCCATTTACTCCACTCTTTGGCTCATTCTCTCCCTTAATGTTTATCTTTGTGGATTATTAGCCTTATTTAATTAACTTTGGTGGTGATAATATTATTTTCTTTATTATTATCCTGCAATTTAATTTAAAATGGGTGAGGGAAATCAGCTAAATTACTGTTATTGTAAATATATAAACTGGATTTATATGTAAATTCCAAAAGTCAGATAGTCAAGATGATGTTGATGATGTGGATTTTATGCATTATTTGTGCATATGTGTGTGTGTGTGCATCAGTGTTTCAATGTGTGTTTAATCGCCGTAATTATCTTGAATATATCTAGAATATACAATATACATAGAGTGAATAATGATGATAATAACGAGTGTGTATAATCTCATTTATCTGTAGCTTATTAACGCCCCGGGATACTTTCAACGCAACACAATCCAAGAGTTTCTTTCTCTCTTTCTTTCTGTCGTCTTCCTTTTTTTGTATTGACTGCTCTTCTTTAATTTGAGCTTGACTTGGCTCAATTTCATTTCATTTCACTTCATTTGGTTTACTTTGCTAAAGTTTGAAGGAGGCAAAGTTTTACTATAACATGTAAGTAAGTAGCATTCCATTCCATTCTATTTTATTCACTGTTCACTTCATTTCATTTCAATTTGAAATTTGAATATGTTGCAGAGGCATGAGGAAGAACGAGCAGTTAAACTTATTACCATGATTATTATTATTCTTACAACTTAATTTCAGTGTAGAAGCCATGTAGACATCATGTCTTTACTTTGTATTATGCAGAGAGTCGCAATTTTAATTTCAACTTCCAAACACCAACCTCAACGCTGAGTTTAATTTTTCAACTTTAGTCGTCGTCTAAAGTATCTGCGGGAACAAAATACAAAGACATTAAGGAGTTTTGGCATTGGAATTTTTTTTTTCTTAACTCTGTTGTCAGTTTTTAGAATTTCGATTTTTTCATTGTTCGAAGTTGGTTTGTCATTTTTTTACAGAGTTGATTACAAAGTATTTAGTGACTGCCACTAAATTTGAAATATTTTTTCAGTTACATTGAATATCAACTAGTCTTTCAAAAAATCGAAGGTACTACAAAAAAATAAAGCTGAAAATTCTAAATAAATCCTTATATTTGATTTTTAACTGTACGCCTTTTCTTAATATTTTATGCTCTCTGTAAAACCTCCCTAATTTCAGACTCACAATCATCTAATTCGCAAGCCAGGCGAGAGGAGATAGGTTGTGTATAGTGAAACTATAACTATAGTAATTATTATGATTATGATTATTACTATTATTGTGGGTATTACAAAGACGTTGGTTCAAATTAGGACAAACTCAAACTAGTTATTCTTAATTAAGATTTTAGGTTTCCACCGAGCCACAGAAGGGAGAAGGGAAAAGGAGGAAAAACAAGACGGAGAAAGAGAAGAACGTTGGTGTTTTTTAATTAAGTAATTAATTAATTAAGATGGTTGTCCATGTTCTATGTATGCATGTATGTATGTATGTGCCAGTACATGTACAGGTATGTAGCATATACATACATACGAATAATATAGCACGTTGAAGATATTCCCATGTAGAAGAAAGACGATGCGAGTTTTTGTTTGTATGTAGGAGAAGGTGGTTTTTAATTAGTAGTCCTCACACTTCATTCCGTCCTTCATTCATTCATTTTCTCGCTCAACTCGCCTCGATGCAATTCAAGTCATGCCAAGTCAACTTAGCTCAACTCAACTCCATTCAACGCATCTCATCATCTTGTTCATCTTTATCCGTTCCTCTCATCTGACCTTTCAAGCGATACTTTCATACGACGATGACTATCATCACAGGATAATGGCAGAGAGGAGTAGCAACATTTTATATGTATATTACAGTTTGCATAAAGTGAATATCAGTATGTAATAAGTAATAAGTGTACGTGCATACTGTATACTGTATACACATATCTAGGGAAAATAATACACATGTAACCAAAGGGGCAAGCTAAACAGTAAACAGCAAACAAGTGCATGAAAACAAGGAAAATCCAGTAAAGTTAAAAAAACTCGTGTTTTTTATTGATTTACTCGAATTTCAATTTCAAATTAATCAAGAGAAATAAAGGAATGATAATGGAGATATTGCTTTATCATTTTCTTCTCAAAATTATATAGTCGAGTTGAACTTTCCATCGTCTTTTTCATGTATGTGAATATGATACGGCATGCATACAGTATAATCTTTCCTTGATTGATGTCGATTGTCGATCGGGATTGAAATGAAAATGATTGGAATTAAGTTTTTTGAAATTAAAATTAAGTTTCAATAACCCTCTTTTTTCTGTATACACTATGTATTCTCTTTTCTTCTGCTCTTTCGGTTCACATACTGTATAAAGTTTATGTTCTAGTTACTTATTCTGTGTGTGTGTGTGTGTGTGTGGACAACTCTCATGCCCATCAAATTTCAACTTTCAACGTAACTACACAACATACGCATCCCGATTGCCCAGTTATCTAGATATCTCAATCATCATTATTATTATTATCATCATCATCAACATCATCCTCATGGAAGGAAGAAGAGAAGAAGAACAGGGAGAAATAGATAAAAATGAAGACATGATGGTAAACACGTACAAGAAAATTATATGCTAGTTGCACACTCTATAGTTAAATTCACATTTATACCCCCATCTCGAATCACTATATATAAATTACAATTTAGACTCATACCCAGACATACCGTACACATGCATATGACCATGATATTATAAAGCATTATATTTCAATATATTAAATTATCAGATGTGTAGTATTACATTACATAAGCCTTAATTTGACTGGGACAGGGGGAACAGAAAAAAATGTATGTGTAACAATCAAAAATAGTATCAACAGAAAATACAAAGTAAAAACAAAAAACAACATGCACACAACATGAACTTTTGAGTAGGTAGATACATAGTTACCTTTCACCCATGTATACAGTATACACACAATGTTACTTTTACATTTTTCAACCTTATTGGGTGCTTTAAAAATATCAACAAAATTTATAGAAATCCTTAAACGATAACAAGAAGTTACTGAAAAAATTCAGTTAATACTGCTAAATAATGATTTTAATGCATATTAAGCGACAGAATTTTTTCTATTAAACCTGTTGAAAAAGTTGAGATGACGAGGAAAAGACAGCAAAATGAAGACATTTAAAGAGGTAAAAAAGAGCCGATAGTAAAGGAGGAGGCAGTTTGAGTGAAAAAGTGAAAAAGGAATTTTTGCTTATTTACAAAACGATTAACACAGCTAATAATTCTCTGGAAAAAGGGAGCTTTGAGCCTCTTCTTCGCCTGTTCTTCTTCTCCTTCTCCTTGTTTTTCTATTTCTTCTCTATTTAGGTTTACAAAGGAAAAAGTGCGTGGAAGAAGATAAATAGAAAATATAGAAAAAAAAACTAGGGCTCTATCCATCAACTTGCACGTCCAACGTCCAAATATCTAGCCAAGTGTTCACCTATTTCTATTTCGATTCTCCAGTCAAGTGCGCTTAATACATACATAATACATAATACAATACATAACACAATATCTAATACATAATCATAATACATATTATTATGGTGTTAGAACTGCAACAACAACAACAATGATGATGATATGATGGCAATGTAGTTACCAGTTACCCGAAAAAAACAGCCAACAATCTACCCATAAAAAACACTCAGGTGAGACACGGACAGAACCAAAAGGGAAAGAAAAGACAAGAGTCGGAGGAAAAGGAAAAAACAAAAACTACAAGCCAAAAGTCAAACTTACCTATCGTACCCATTTGTAATGTGTGTATATGTATGTATGTACAATTGAATATAGAAAAAGATGAGTAAGTAAGATTTAACATCAAGTACGACGAGCAAGCATAATTAGAAAACATACAAAACTCGTTTTCATTTCCACATAGAGAGAGAGAGAGAGACAGTGAGAGAGTGAAATAGATAGATAGACCCTTCATGCTTCTTATGAAGACCCTTGAGGGCTCTCTTTTTTAAAAACAATAATAATATTCCCTCTCTCTCTCACTTGTTGGAAAAAAGTGAAAAGGGGGAATTCTACAGCCAAATTCTATCCCAATCCCAATTGATGCTCATTTTCCACACACATGTCTGTGTGTACTAGTGAAAATAGGAGAAGACGAAGAAGAAGAGGAAACCCTTAATAGTTAATAGAGAGAATTGCCATTAATACAATAGAAAAGTATACAGGAGAGAGAGAGAGAGAGAGAGAGAGAGAGAGAGTAAGCCGTCGGTTGGTTGGTGTTGGAGTGAGTGTTGAGATTGACTGGACTGGAAAGAAGAAAACTGAAGAAGAAGAAGCCAAAAGGAGAAGAGACTTTGAAGAATGGAAGAGAACAGGAGAAACGAGAGTAGGTAGATAATATAAGACCGCTAATGTCTCTATATCTCCAAATTACATTAGAATTTTACACTCATGCTGGGCCCTTGTCATACACAACAGTCCGTTTATCCCATCCTATCCTATTCTCTCCGTCTTCTCAAAACAGTGCACAATGGCTACAATACAAAACACTATAATACGCACTATGTATATTGTATATGTACTTATCCAGCTAATAAACTCCACAGCTATCAACTATTCTCTTCTCTCTCTCTCGTTCATACATGTTTAAGTTATATCTTAATGTTTCCATATCCATGTTTATGTCCATGTCCATGTACAGAAGAGAAGAGGGTGAAACGATCATGCTTGCATTTAACTATATTGTTGTACAGTAAAACTCACCTGATAAAAAATACAGTTTTCACTCCTCTTTTGTTCCGTTTGATGTACGACAATGAATTTTGAGTAACTTACGGGGCTTTGAACTTTAAATTTTTCAAAACAAGAGATTTTAGAAAATCAGTTAGGTTAATCAAATGCTACAAAAATGCAATTTTTATGTATTTTTTCCTTCAAATTTTAATCTTTTATATTGTTCCAAACTTTACAGCAACAATAATTTTTTAACAACATGAAGCAAAAATGATTGAAGTAAAGAAATTTAAACTCCATGCCAGCGAGAGATTTTTTTAACCACAATATACTTGGTCTAAAATTAAGTGGCCTAAAAGTTGCTCTCTACACTTATATTCAGAGTCGGTTATAGACAAGGTCTATTGTACAAGGTGTACCAGGTCCATCCTCATTATTATTATCATGCTGATGATATAATATAGGTAAATAAGAATAGGACTAGAACAACTTACAACTCGAGTTAACTGAAACACAATAGAAAAGAATAGAATAGATTAGAATGAGAGAGAGATAATAGATAATAGATAAAGTCGTTGTGCCTATGTTCTGTGTGTTTATAACATGGATACATAATACATGCTACACCTAGTACATATGTACATATCTATTTTGCTCTGGTGGAGTTGAAGTTGGAGCAAACGAGAGAGAAAAAAAATTCGAATAAAGTCATTGTCCAATTTCCTCCTTGTGGAATTACATAGCTAGTTTAGTAGTAAGTATATTATTGTTCTCTCTCTCTCTCTCTCTCTCTTCTAGTTCTCGTGCTTTTTACTACAGATATTACACTCCATTACTATTTTACTATTACTATTTTGCCAGCACCAGAGCCAACACTAGAGCTATATCATATGTGTATTAGGTATATTATACTACATTATTTTATAAACATAAAATACTATATATATATGTACACATAATATTTTTTCCATTAGCTCAGGCCTTCTCTCCTTCTTTTCTATCTTCTTGTCTTCTTGGTCTTCTTCTTCTCTTCCTCTTCTTCCCTTGACTTGACTTGTTCAATTTAAGTTCTCTTGGATTTTTTACGCACATTGGCATGGAGATGTTAACTATGTGACTATGTGATTAGTTTAATTTCCTAATTTGAAGCGTGTATAGAGGCGAAGCATAAAGGGATGATGATGATGATGATGAAAAAAACATGATTGATGAGGGGTGAGTTGTACAGAGTTAATAAGAGAGGTGTGAAAGACTCGCCGACCAAACACATGTACATGTATATCCAAAATGCACTGAAATGCAATACAATGCAATACATACATACATACATAATATGATGGTACAAGTGTACGTAGTATACATAAGCAGATACATATCCATAGGTTTTCTTGTGTTATCCATAAGTTTTCATCATCTTCTCCCTCTTCTTCGAGAAAACTATCATCTTCACTTGCCCATACTAATGCGTAAGCTAAGACAAGGGCTCACACAATAATACAATAACACAACATCTTCTTCTTCCTCTGATGTCTTGCTTATGTGTGTGTGTGTGTGTTGTTCATGTTGTTGATGTTCTGTGTTTTGTTCCTGTGTGGAAACAATTTGAGGATGGTTTGACTCGTCTTCTCTCCTCTCCTGTTTGTCGGTCCGTCGTTTTTCAAGTTGAAAACTGAACTTTGCCAGTATATTATGGATGCATGTGATTATTATGTATATTTAAAGGTTCTCTCTCCTCTCCTCTCTTCCTTTCCGATGCGAATGGAATGGCTGAGATATCTTTACTATATAAATATATGGGGATATACCTGTAGTTTTAATATCGTATTTTCAATGTATCTGCTATATATGCTACACCCAAACCGGGCTCACGGACCAAAATTCCAATGATGAAGCACTCTCTTTTTTTTCTTTTTTTCTGGCTCAAGTCATTTTTCAATTTTTTAGGATAAATAGTCAATGTACATGTGTGTGTGTGTGTGTATCGTCCATCCATAACTAGCACCAGCATATAATAATCCATTATTATATCCATACATTTTAAAAGTACACTCGATTATAGCGAGACGAAGACCAAAGGCGAAAAGAGAAGACTTCTTTACAGGCCGACAGAAAGAGGCAGAGCCTGAACGTCCTATCAAAATGAAGGGTAGGAAAAGAAGGAGAATAATATATGAAAAAGTACGAGAAAATTGTTTATTTGATTATTATTTTTACGGAGATGGAATGACTAGATTGAAAGTCAAAAGGAGAAGAAAAACGACCCACAAAAAGAAAGACAAAAGACTGGGGAAAATGAAAATGAAAACGTAAACGTAAACGTTGGCGCAAACGAGGATTGAAAAGGAATGGAAAAATTTCATTTTGTCATGCATTCAAAATTGAAGATTCAACATTTGAACATTGAAGCTCCAAATTGGGCAAGGTGTTTTTTACATGCCAATATGTATTACGGCTTGGATTAAAGAGCTCAATTTATTCGTTATGTCATATTTTGTCAATTTTGAGATGGAAATTCGGCGTACAAATAAAAATGAGGGAATGGGGAAAATGAGAAACATGATCGTGAATGGATGCTTTTTGCTCAATTTCAATCGAAATTACGATACAATTTTCCAAAAATCTTTTGCTTGGGGAATTCCTAATGACAGTTTTACATCAACGCAGACGTAACTTAAAATCGCAAGATTACATTAAATGAATTTTCAAAGTTGCATAAATTTTGGATTATAAAAGGGGCTCTAATGACCAAAATTATTGCTCCCGTTTTTCATGGAGGCAAACTAGCATGCAAATAAAAAAAATCAATCCCCTCAAAATCAAGTAAAACAAAGAGCTGAAGGATTTTTTTCCATTTTGATATACACATCCTGCTTCTACTCTGCTTACCATTTGTAGATCTAGAATGCACATCTAAATTAAAGTATATTTGGAAAAATAAGAAGAATCACAACAATACATTGTAAACCTTTACAAAGCATTATAGCAAAAACAAAACAAGCTCTAGCTTTTTTAACTTCTTTTTCATCCTCCTTTTGATTCTTGCTACATTTTTCCTTTTTTTTCTGTATATGTGACTGTGCTTTTCCATGTGCATTAGTAAGTTTGTTCGTATAGTTTCAGTTGTAGGAGAAATGTAAGAAAGGGAGAGAGAGAGAGAGAGAATAAAAATCGATTGCGGTAGCATTGGAGATGTCTCTCTTCTCTTGATTAGAATTTATTCGTTTTCTTCCGTCCATGTATAAGCTCACATGTGCACTGGGCTGCATCTGACATCAGATTTTTTAAAAAGTTCAAAGGTTACCGTGCTACACTTTTCTTGTTGAACAAACTGTTGATGAATCAAAAATTAAAATCTGCCATTAAATTTCACATCCTATACCTCTGAATTACTTATAATATCTAGAAATCTCTAAAACTAGGTGGAATATTAAAAGTTTTGAAACAGCTCAACATTTGCACTCAAATTAGTCAAAAAAATACCAAGTACGATTTTTTGGAAATTTTACACATCGAAGTCAATCGTGTGAACTGTTTCCAATTGGAAACCCAAAATCGTTTGAGAGTTGAATGACAAAATTCTTTACACGTACACAATGAAAACAGACAAACCAGTTGAGTAGAATTTTCAAAGAATTACTGCAGTAGCATAACTTTGCCTTTTCAAACATTTTGCAAAGGTAAACTAGTCCAACAAACATGTACACATAAAATACGTGGTAGACACACAGGCATGTATACATATGTTAAAAACATTGAGAATTCGTACGTGTGTACAAATTGACTAGTCTCTCATTTTTTATATCTATATTACACCAAAAGACTTCTTTTTCTTCTAGACTTATTAAATAGAAATAGTTTTCGCTAGTTTGCTAGCTATACAGCTAGAAAAAGATGAGGCAAAAGAAGGAGAGTACAAATACACACACACACACACACCACCACCACCGCACAAGTGTGTATATCTACATCACATACATACATATAAAGAGAAAGAAGGAGAGCGCGTTCCTTCGATCCAACGTTCCAATTCATTTCAATGGAAGTTTGAATCGCTGACTTGTATAATATCATAATATACGATAATATACATTCACAGCCGTGTCAGCTCTCGCAAGTCTCTCTCTCTCTCTCTCTCTTTCGGATATTTGTTATTCTTGAGCACATGTAAGTATGATCTATGATACTTTTTACATTACATTTCATTCTGTTACTAATATATTTATACCTATGTTTCCTATCCTTGCCTCTATCCCTATCCCACCGTTGGACTGAAGGTGGGTTGAATAGGATTTAAAGGAGTTAACTATTAGTCGGCCTGCCATCACATCACATGCCAAGCCAAGCCATGCCATCACACTGCATAACATACACATTATAAATATATACATAGTACATATACATAGTAGAGTCTAACAGTCTGTACAGTATACACTTAATAACAATATACAAAAACACAGTTAATAGATAGATTGAGTGTAAGTATTCGACTATATTATGTTGCATTACATTACATTACATTACGTTGGATTGTGTGTGTGTGGACGTGTAGGAGAAAAATGGAGAGCCGAGAAGCTTGACAGCTAGTTAATTAACATCCACATCAAACAATAGTTAATAGAGTTGTATGTACAAAGTATATAATATACTATATGTCCAGTTGTTCTCCTTTTCCATGTATACATAAATGCTCATATTATACACATTACACATTGTATGTACACTCACTTGCTGACTTCCATTTACACTTAGCGCTGAATTGTAATAGCAAAAGTATGCATATATATATATATATATACAAACAGAAACAAGACAGAAGAGTGCGGACTGCTGCAGACCCTGGTGTGTTGTGTTTTTTCAGCATTCAAGTCGATTCTATATTCTATTCTATTCTATTCCATTCTCTCCCTGGCTGGCCGAGAAGAAAACCTGGGGATGGCTTTAAGGTGTTAGATTGACACATCAACTATTCAATTTATAATTGTGTGTATTTTGGATCATCAATCATTTGCTTTTAGGATTTTGGATTTGCCTTTTGAATTTTACCCATCGAGCTGTAAGACGAGTGCTTGTACATATACATACAGGAAGATACATAGAAAACGTATGTATATTCAATGGAGATGGATGAGCAGTTACACGAGTGAGAGAGAGAGAGAGGAGTGAGGGAGTTGATGTTGAAGTTTCTCTCTCTCTCTGTCTCTTTCTGTGTCTCTCCTTCTTTCTCCCTTGCCCGTCCTCCGAACCATCAAATCAAATCACATCATACTGTGTACATAAACAGGAAATTAGAAAACATGGCATTATCATCATTATTCCATGTATTACCTCTCTCCATTCACACTCACAATCAGCATCACACTCGCTCTATTCACTTGTTGTAAAAACACACACACACACATACATTTGATTAGATAAATCTGCCATCCAACTACCACTACTTTATATTAGGATGACGACTTCTTCTTCTTCTACTACTTCTACTTCTTCGTCTTGTTTTGTTGGTGTAATACATTAGCTTTTCTGTTATGCCTCTCTCTCTCGCTCTATCATCTCTCTGTGTGTGGATGGATGATGACGCTTGTTATTATTATGTTTGGAGTAGCTTTGATTGAAATCTTTTTTTCTTCTCTTCTTCATCATTGTCGTCGTCGTCGTATACATAGTCAACATCATCATCTGCATTAAAACATGCATCCTCCTCCTGTAAAACAGAGCGTCGTCCATCAGCTTGAGAGTCGTTGCCGTTTCAGTTGCTGTTGTCGTCATCAGCAGCATTTTAAAATGTAAGAGACTCAATCTTTTCCCTCATCTCATCTTGAATCATCTCGTCTCACTCACACACTCTTTTCTTTTTTCACCATTCATTCAACTTCATTCCATTCGATTCCATTCATTTGTACATACTGTATTACATTGCATTGTATTGTATCGTATGAACAGAGTATTTTTCACTTATTGTTTTTATACAATATATTATATAGATACTTTTTCTATCTATCTTTCTTTCTTGTGTGTATGTATTTGTTGATGTCTTGATTTTTGATGTTGATGTTTCTCATCAATTTACTCGGTCGCTTTTCCGATCTCCTTTTTTACTCGGCAAATCTCTTTCAAGCCTGTCCTTTGTATTGTCTGTATTGTACATTGTATGTATATTATATCTGTGCATTTGTATTTTTGTGTGTATAATACATTAGACATGAAAGAGAAAAAAAGGAGTCGTTGTCTTCTTGTCTTGTCTTGTCTTGTGGTATTTAGTTCAGTTTTTTGTATTCATCATTCTGAGAGACATTTTAATTATTATTGGAAAGGAAACGCATTTATTATCAACATTATTTCTTGGTCCTCTCCTTTTTACTTTTTACCTTCGTACTTTGTACATAAATATGTTCTATATACTTCATATGTATGATATTATCATTATATTATGTCGTATTATTGCATTATTTGATATTACGGCACATTTTCTCATTTCATTTCACTGCAATAAGATGAAGAATTGAATGCAATTATTCCATTTCAGTTTCTACTGTTTCGTGTTATCTAGATATCTTTTATGTGTGTCTTGCTTGAGGATTTCCAATAATGATAACGATAATAAAATAATTATTTTGCAATTCCATTCGTAGATTAGCAATTATAGACGGCAAAAAATGTCCGCGTCAGGTGGGTTTTAGTGTGCAATTTAAATTTAAATTAGGATAATAGATAATACAAACATCACACAGTACAACAAATATATTATGTATATATAAGTAAGGGCAAGGTATAGCATGGATAGGCTACATAAATATGTATATATGCACTCTGCACTCGTCCGTTTGATTTGAAAACAGGGCCATGTGACTTTTGTGCACATGTAACAAGCATATTTTCGTACTACACAAATACTGAGACTCTCTGTGTATAGTGTATACTATACACTATATACATAATATGATAGAGGATAATATAATAGAAAAGAATTGACTACACATCATACTCATACATGAGGAAAGAGGATGAGATGCGTGACAAAAAATTCAGTGAGGCGACCTCCGCTTAACCTTCAATGCTACGGCGATAAAATGTCGTCATCAACATCACATACATATACATACATAGAGAAAAAGAGTCGTCGAGAAATATTCACAGAGAGCAGAAAGAGGAGAGAGAGAGAGAAACAGCGAGAGAGACCAACAGCAGTATTACCATCTATAATCTACATATTCTGCATAATATGTGCAATTCCAATAAAGTCCTATATAAATGCATGGAAGAGACGAGACTGCGTGTGTATTGTACTGTATGTATTTAGTGCATTGTAAATTCATCCTAGAAATAATAGCGAAGTTTGACATTGGCAAAATAATTAGTTTCCATTTTTGCATGCAAGATTTCAGACCTTCCCAGATAAATGACAATTCTTCTTCCTTGTGCTTCTTTCCTCAAGCAAATGTTCCGAAATTTATATAATACTCGAGCCTCGTGCTTCAAGTAAATTTAAAAAATTCGGATTTATTTGCACGATTAGTTTCTGAAATCGTCTGGAATTTTTTTACATTTTGCAAAAATACGAATCCCTATAAATATTTGTCTGGTGATTGAATTTAATAATAGACTATGAAAAAAAGTTGCACAATGTCAAACCACCTTAATGTCTATTTTACTGCCACTCCACTCTCAATCCATGTATGATTAAAGGCTCAGATCCATGTACAAAACATAGATTTATTCACTCATCTTTGTGTATCATATGTACATGCATGTATAGTATACATACATGTTTGGTACATGAGTGTTGTGTATGTAAATGAAAGAATGAAGAGAGAGACAGAGAGAGAGTGATGGCACATCTACTTTATGCAACTTTGGTGAATAATAAACCTTTTACGTCTTCAATTTGTCTCGTACTTTGGGGAACTGGAACTCTGCTCAACTCAGCAGACAACAGACAGAGATGCTTATTTAATATGCAATTTACACAGAAAAATCCTTGTTCTGGTTCTTGTTCTCACTCTTCTTCTTCGTTTTCTTCTCGTCGTCATCGTCGTCCTGTTTCACTTTCAACTTGACGACAAAAAGAGTCAAAAAGTCAAAGACGAAAGGGACAGACAAAAAAAGGAGATGAATAAGGAATGAGCTAAATAATGAGAGTTGAATAATTCGACTGTGTGTATATTTTGTACAATATATATAGTGAAAAAAAGCGAAATGATATTTGTATAAATTGTAAATTATTGTTATATAAAATACACAGAATGAAGGAAAAAGCAGTCTGTGTAGCTACGTGCATGTTTTGTTGTATATAATATGTAGAGTAGTATCTATCTATCTACTATTTATCTACACGTGTGGGGATTTTTATTCCCATTGTGTGTGATGGTGATTGTGATGATTCCAGATCGCCTTTGCTGTATACTGTATACACTATACACACACAGATATGTACTTTTGACTCCCAAATCTAATCAAAGTCAAACCTAATCAACTCGAGTTGTATATATTTTATTTTTTCCTCAGATCCTTTTGATAGGGCGAAATATCTTCTCCAGACATCTGTATATATGTATAAGTATAAAATGCAATGCAATGTTGAATGTATAGTGTATAGTGAAGATTCCTGCAGAAAAAACAATTTAAAAAAAGAAGGAGTGTGGTGACGAAATCTCTCGATAATCTCTTTAGTATCACCTGCTAAACTGTGTAAAACACTGTGAAAAAAGTCAACCTTTTGTTTTATCATAAAAATCTCGTTTTCCCCGGTGTAAAGTTTAACGTAGTAATAATATAATATAATTTAATGCACAGTAGCATATTCATCTTTACTATTTACTTGACTATGTACCAGTATACAGTACACGTACGTCTTCCAGCAATTTAATGAGAACAAAAAACTGGGGGAAACCTCTTATTAATTTTTATTATATTATATAACTTTCGTAATTGATGTGTATAGTGTATACGCATATGGAAAAAAGTTTTAGAAACACAAAAGTCAAGAGGTCTTCTTGCTTCTCTCAATTAGAATTATTAAGATAATTATTTTAACTCTGTTTTTTCTAAAACATGGTAAGAGTATATAAATTCTCAATGTATAATGTATGTATATGTAATGTTTCATGTTTAACTTGCTTGCTGATGTTGTTTTGTTTGACTTTGCGAGTTGAGAGTTGCGTTTCCAGCTTGTTTGCCCTCTTATTTATATTTACTCTTTGCACTTCTACTACATTTACTCTCCTCACTCTCATATCATAATAATGATATGTCGACATGCCGTTAGAAGTTAAAAGTTATTGCAGAAAAGGGATGCAGCCTGAAAAATCCAACTTTTTTGTATACCTTGTCAGGTTGGAGTTTGAGCTTTTGAGTAAGTAGATATTACGATATTATCACGCATATGGTTTGGTAATTGGTAATAATTTTGTGATTTTTTAATTACACCAAAATTATCTGCCTTAAATTTTAAAATCGTGTTTTACAGCCTTTTACGACTGACTTGGAAAATATTGAATATCGAAGAAAATTATGGCTCTAAAGGTTCTATTTTGTCTAGAATTTTTACTGTACACTGTACATGTAGAAAAAAAATAAAAAAAACGTCTATGAAATTTTGAGCAGCAAAAGTTCAAATGGGAAAATCTTTATCAAACTGCGACTCTCATGCTTATTATCCGTATGTAAGTAAGTAAAATGCTAATACTGCCTGGCTTGTTATTTTTCGACCCTTTTGTATTTCTATAATTTTTACATGAGTCAAGCAGAGTCTTGTCGTGTATGCAGTAATTTGCTAATCGTCGCGCTAAACAAAGTTAATTAAAGTTATGAATGAGTCAAGGTTAAACTCGATGCGGAGTCATTGGGTAGTAACTACATATGTACATAATACTGAGAGAGAAAAAGATAGAGATGCAAACTATAGATAAATAAAAATAGTCTGCAAAGACAAATATTTAGGATGCGAATACGAATGCAGCTACAAATAATAACATGAATAAGAGTCGAGATGAAGATTGAGAATAAATAGTATCAAATATGTTTTTTACACAAGTGCAATGCATAATAATAATAATAATATCCTTCTTCCTTTCTACTATGTATGTACACATGTATCGAGAAACTCGAGTCTGTTTGATGCTGTTGATTCTATATATATGTAGAATGTATTTAGTTGGCGTTGGATTGAAGTTGGAGACGGTGCAAATTACCCTCCTTTATGTATAAAGGATGAGCTTGAATAATTTACTAAATTGAATTAGATGACTCGCTAAATATGTACAATGTACATAACGTGCCTTATGCACTCTCGTTAAATATGTATGTAGTTACACTGCCACACATTTTAAACAAACACTGTGTAGTTTTTTATCTCAAATGAAATTGAAATTGTCCCTATCTTTTGTCTGGATCGTTGTACGATGTATATACAGTGTGCACTGTACACACTAAAGCACTACGATAAATATATAGTTTCCTTGTTAGTTCTAATTTTTACTTTTAATTGCATCCACGGTCTTGACTCCTGATTTTTTGCCTGGAATGGAATATACGGATAGTAAAAATCATTGAAGAAAGTACATGCACATAAAATGAGAAAGTCGGCTGTGGCAAAAAGATAATATTATTCTCCATTATAAAATGTGTGTATACACAATAATATGTTTATACTATGCACTTTTTCAAGGTAAAGAAGGTGATGAATAGAATAGAATATGTCATATTTACGTATGTAGGAAATGGGCATTTAGTTATTAATCAGTGTGCTTTGAAATTGAAAAGATTTTCAACAAAGACAAAGGCAATTTTTCTGTGACGTCCTGCTCGTTGCTCAATGGTTGGTTGGTTGGCTGGTACATAATATTATATAGTATTTTTAATTTTTAATTTGCTCCACTTCCTAAGTCAGCTGTCGTCGTCGTCGTGGTTGTTTGCAAAGTCAAACTTAAACTGGACTGCGTTGTACATACAGAATATGTATA